>VXBQ01012755.1:30243-41384 GCA_013400175.1 Phainopepla nitens | reverse complement strand
CCGCCCCCCCAAACATGATTCTCGGAAAAAAGCAAAAAAAAAAAAAAAAAAAAAACAGATGGGGCTAGAAAAAAAATAAGAGAAACTAAGATGGCATAAAGAATACTCCAGGGTTACTGAAAAAAAATAGATTTAAAATAAAAAAATCCAATCACTTAGCTAAGAGCTTCCAAGTTGTTAACCAGGCAGTGAATGTTCCTGTTTCCTTGGGTCACTGCTCCCAAACAATGGCTTTGGGAAAATTCATCCCAGCTTGGTCAACAAAGCTGCTGGACACCAGCAGCCCAAGCACACCAGCTGAGGAGCACAAGCCATCAAGTGGCTTTTAACCTCTTCAGAGGCTATTCAGCTCTAAATAAAACCAAGCAGGCTTAGCCACAGTCTCACTCCACCAAAGGCAGGCAGGTGCTTCTATCAGAACACACTTTTCTGGCTTCATTCCCTCCTACAAAGCACATCAGACACTCGTGGTAAGATTTTGAAAAGCAAAGCTGTTACTTCTGTAAAACGGATAAATCTAAAGCCACCAATTTAGCTTTCAATGTGACAGCTCAAGCTGAGGGAAATACAGAGGTAGAACAAACAGAACAGCTGTGTCAGGTTTGCACACACGGCGCTCTTTTGATTAGCAAAATACTATTTCCTGAAAAAATGAAAATAAAATCCCAGACGCCTGTCTGAAGTAGTTGGGGGGAGTTTTACTGCTCACAGTTGTTGAAGCCATCCCTAGAACTCCTGTGCCCAGGACCAGAGATAAAAAGATGAACCTCTTTATTTGTTAAATTGATCTTATTCAGCTGGGCTAACAGCTGGGGTGTGCAGAGATGGCCTAGAAGATCAGCTACCCCATTCCATGTGCCTAAGGACAGAATGTGTAAATAAACCAGTAAAGATGGCCCTGGAGAACAGCTGGGATCTGGGACAGATACTGCACAAGCAGGACACAACTCCCCTCTGCTTAGTGACCCTGAGAGGGGCTGGGCATCACCACTGCTGGTGATGAGGAATGAAAAGAAGGCTGTGCAAGGGACACAGACTGCTCAGCAATGCCCTGGGCTGGATTATGTTCCCCAGGTGCTTGAGAGCTGCTACAGGAAGAAAAAGTCAGACCTGGTCTGACCAGCATTTTGGAGCAAGTCTGTGAACTAGGGAAGGCTGGGCTTTAATTGTGGAAGCATCAAGAAAAGCCTGTCCTTTTAAAGCAAAGCCTCTCTTGACACTAAAAAAGTGGTGAGTTCCAAGGCCCTCTGCATTTTCAGAGGTCCTTACTGTACCTGTACTGGGCAAAAATCTCCAATTTTGCTCTACAAACCTAGCAAAGAAAGAATTTCTACACATAGTAAACTCATTCTAAAATAGGTGAAGAAGTAGAGCTGCTTTATTCTTACACCTTACTCTACATGTGTACAGAAAGCATTAATTTTTCTATTTTCATTGAGAAATATTAGTTAGATTTAATTCTGAAATCCTTTCTTTAGCTGTTTTTCTTCCCACCCAAAGACAAGTGCAGGTTCTGACAACTCTGCAAGAACACTTAGCTCCTACAACCCAGCACAGACAATAAAATCAATCACTCTTCTCCCAGTCCAACCAAGTAGGTGAAATCTGTTTAAATAAATGGGAAAACAATGGTAGGAAGTCAGCAGCAGGGGCAGAAAATAGGAACTACTGACTTTGAGCCCTTCATTCTGCTAATTCTTTGTTTAGATGACATTTCTATGTTCCCTGTCTGCTGGCAGATGAGAACATGATGTGCAGAGAGCAGCTCAGGACAGCTCAGGCAGAGCCAGGCTGCGATCCCACAGCCAGGATGAGCAGTGGGAGCCAGCAGACCCGAGTTTGTTCTGACTCACTGTGTCATTCCTGTTCCACTCAATTAAACCTTCCTTCTTCAGCTCCTTCATCCTGCACAGCAGCACCTGGCAACATCTGGCCACCTTTCCTCGAGCACGTGGGAATCCACAGGTGGGAAAATTGCAAATATCTGAAGCTAAAGCAGCAAAGTTCTACCTGAAGGAATGGCTGGGGTTGTGTTGGGGGGATTTTAGGTTGGATATTAGGAAAAGGTTCTTTTCCCAGAGGGTCGTGGGGCACTGACCAAGGCTGCCAGAGCTCCAGGAGAGTTTGGACACTGCTCCAGAGAGGATGGGATTGTTGGGGTGTCTGTGCAGAAGATGGATCAGTGATCCTTGTGGGTCCCTTCCAGCTCAGAACATTTTGATTCTCTGATTCTCTGATGGTCTGTACAAGGAAAGCAGCAGGAAGGTGGCTTTAGGAAAACAAACTGGATGTGCTCTGCAAGAGCCCAGCTCGGTTCAGCACCAGGGCTGTGCCTGGAGAGCAGTTTGTGAACAGTCCGGATGGTTTTGTGAATTGGGACGCAAACTTTGAAGCATGTGCAAAGTGAGATAAGTGATCGCAGTTTCACACAAAAAATAAACATTGAATACCCGAACACCAAAGCTTGGCCCCGAGTGTGAGCTGGAGATGCAAATACAGATTCAGAGCCGGACCAAAAAGCCGATACTTGTAAACACCAAGCAGTTATTAACACATTTTATGAGATTAACACCCGCGGACCGGCAGATAAGGCACACATCATTCAGCAATCAGCCAGTCCGCATTTACACACAATGGGACATCAACACACACACTGCAGAACCTCAGCTTCACCGCACAAACTCTCCAGGCTTCAGAATTACATCGGAAACTGTGTAATCCTCAATTACTTTTGAGCAAGCTCTGGTATGAGAAGGACCAGACAGGGAGGTGGAGGAGCTGATGGAGTTTTAAACCAGTTTATCCGGACTGCAAGCAGGTGAAGACTGCCATTTTTCAAATGCCGTACGACTTGACTTCTCACTCACGAAATCACACCAGTTTTCAAAGCAAACAGGATTTTCTTCTGACCCGCTGACTCTCCACACTTACAAACCCAGGAGTGAAACGCAGGAATAGGTTTCCTTGCCAGCCAGCTCCTCCCTCTTAATTCTAGTTCCAAGAACATAATGAAACTAAGAGAGGAAGTGTCTGAAACAAGGAGGAGTACCGAGAACAAGAAAACAAGGTTAGACCAGGAGACTGTCATTAATTATATAATCCAGCCTTTGGGTAACTGGACATTTAGGAAAAGGGGCTGAGAGAACCTGGGAGGCACCAGCCCGAGCACATTATGTCATCTGGCCTGCTGGTTACTTAGCAGGTACAGGATCTGCATAGGGACAGAAAAACAAACCCATTTATTTCTAGGACAAAACACTTTCAATCCTCACAGCAGCTGCTGAAAAAAAGGCAGGAAAATTCATACATTCTGCTCCCATTAGACTGATTCCTCTCCAAGGAGCCAGTTCTCTTCTTTCCTCCCTTCTGCCTCGCTCTGTGGTTCTATTGTGCTGTCCTGCAGAACATCTTTTTGTCAACCATGTGCCAAATTTTGTGGTTTTATTCTTCCAGTGCATATCAAGCCCGCTCTCTCAGGAGTATAAGCAGCAGTTGTATTGCTGCAATATGCCAAAAGTGCAACTATTTTAGGTGACATGAAGGATGGAAGACAGGAAGCGGTACATCACTTTTCTTTTTCCTTCAGAATAAAATGTTAGGCTCAAACCCATTCCAAAGGCAATTAGGAGGAGGAGGGGGAAAGTATAATCTCAAATACTCAAAGGTGGAGTCTTGCCAGCAAGCATTTTATTTCCTTTTAGGCAGTGAAGCAGGTGTCAAAATGAAGGATGGAAGAGAAATGTATTTTTAATAAAGCGAGCAAATTACACTCTGCTTCATCAAAACAGGAGAAAAGTGTCACGAAGAAAAAATGTTCAAGTAAGGGGACTGGTATTCAAAAGGATCCAGCCCTTTGCTGGACTGTAGGAACCATTGTGCTCCTGAGTGAGAGCAGCATTTTCTGGAGAACAGAGAGAATGGGGAAGAGCTTTAAACATCGATGGCTGCTCCCCAAACCAAGCAGATTGTTCAGATACTTGAATGCCGTGAGCTGACTGTAACCCTTCCTGGCCCAGAGCCTTCAGCTCAGAGATTCTTGTTCCTAGAGCTCCCCAGCTCACCCCAGCACTTCCACCCTTGGTGATCCCCTTGGTCCTGAACATTTCTCCTTTTCCCAATGGGACACCAGCCAGCTCAGGGTTCTCAACCTCCTGCCACACTAACTTCCCACAAAGAAACAAACAAAAAGTCCTGATCTACAGCAGATATTGAACAAAATTCAAAGCTGGACTGTGATTTCCAAGAATTTACCTACACACAACCTATGGAAAAAATGAGCTGTACCATAGCCTATCCCACAGCTTCCAGGAATCACAAAACACTAAGGCTCTGCTGCTGCCTTGCACTGCTCAACACCTTGAGACAAGATCTGGGAAGAACTACTTTAGCATCAGAAATGTGCAGGTTTTATTTGGGGAAGCTGCTTTCTGATTTAAGTCCCAGTTGCCCTTGCTCAGCACAAAAATCGGAGATTGGTACAAAAGAGCATGAACAAATATAACATCTGGAGAATCAAAAAAAAAAAGGAGGAGAGGGATATGTGAAGAAAACAACTCCATATTCATCAAGCACAGAGGCCAATCCGTACCTACTGCAGAGAGAGATTTCTCCACATCAGTAAGAGAAACTCCTGTCCCATACAAGGGATTAAAATATATTGTAATTTCCAGAGTATCAGTAACTCTGCAGTGACCAGCTCAGGTTCTCCTATTTAAATTCTAATCCAACAAGACAAGAATTTCTTTACAAGCTTCTACAACCCAGCCCTGTTTTTATTTGCATGCAAGTGTGTTACCTACAAGCAAGTACAACTTTTCTGCATCACGTGGCTTCTAAGTCAAGCTCCTGGTTTGACACAATTTCCCAGAAATATCTGTGTGGATGTCCACTAAAAACCACAACTGATACAGACTCGAGAGCTGCATCTTGCAGGTTTTCCACTGTTTTTTTGGTCCAGGAATAAGCTGTTATAATGCAGCAGCCACATTCATATTTCAGTGCAGTTGGATTATATTTCATTTAGAAATAGACAGAATCCAAGCAAGACTTCACTTTTATCAGAAAACAAAGTCACATTTCCATTACTGATGTTTTAGGGGGCACACAGTGGTCTACAGAAAGGGACAATCCAGAAGCCACGTGATCTGCTTTAGGACAGAATTGTTAAATAAACACTAAGGAATCATGGCCTCCTGAAATCCTGTCAGCAGTAATAGAGGCCTGCACATTTTAACACAGCATTTTGAAGGCTCTTCTATTACATGCCAATATATCTGGCTTCTCTGAATTAAACTAAATACATCTCATTTGGAAACTTCCTTCAAAAAAACCAAACAGAAAAGCAAACATCCAAACACACACAATTCAGTGAGTTCACTGGCCAACTACATTTTGTGTGTGTGTCTGCCATGATTATTACTGACATACTCAGATATTTCAGTGTAAAGAAGATTTTCTATTAAAATACTCAGGCATTTCAGTCTAAGGAAGATTTATTACTAAAACACTCAGATATTTCAGTATAAGGAAGATCTACTGAAACACTCAGGCATTTTGGTATAAGGAAGATTTTGTTGGTTGTGGCAAGGCTGTGGTTAATTTTTCACAGACCAAATTTTCCATTTCGAGAGCAGCTGGCTCTGTACAGGAATACCTAGACATCACTTCAGGGCTTGTGCTTGGACAGAAGACAAGAAAAACAGATGATTCTCCACTTGGTTCATTGCAAGACTTCTTTCCTCACCACCTCCACCATTTGAACTACATGCCTTAAAAAATACACCAGCACACTTCAAAATACAAACTCAACAACGTCCACAGCTCCCAGTCCAGGCTGGTGGCATTGCTTCAGCTCTGTTTACAGAGTGATTCAGTCATTTTCACAGCAGTGAACTATGATGGCATGAAGGAAGCATCTGTGTCACCAAGGACTGAACAAAGGAGGACAGTTAAAGTTCAGAAGGAACAATGCAAAACTTTCCTACAAAGCCAGACCTTAATATTTCCCTACTTACTCAGGAAAAAAAAAATTCTCCACTCTGATGATATTTTGAGAGAAATAATGCACTAGGGAGACTTAGGAAGAAATATTTACATACATGCACGCCATGAATATTCAGTTATTTGTGGCACAAGCATCAATAGACTCTGTCTGTACAGCTCTGCTTGCCCATCTGACTGCTGTGACTGCAGAATAATTTCTCAGGTGCCCTCAAAGGGCTATTGTTGGGCCAAAGTTAGTCATGGCACTGCCTGGCACCCAAATCCACGTTGGTCATTACGTAAGGTGGCAGCAATACCACTTGGAAGGGTTGTTTACCAGTGGCATTGCACAATGTGAACTGGAACAGGCTCACCAGACGTGGCTGCAGGTGGGGATGGAAATGCAGTTACTGCTGAAATGAGCTCAGTTTGTCAGAGCATGGTGCTAAAAATGCCAAGGTTGTGGGGTTGGACTCGATGATCCTTTTGGGTTCCTTCCAAATGAGAATATTCTGTGATTGTGTAATTCTATAAATCTGTAACTACCCAAGCCAGAGCTGTGCTACAGCCCCATGACATTAATTTATGAAGTGATGGCTACCAGCCCAATCACATACAGGAATTAATATTCTGGACAAAATCATTCCAACCTTCCTGCTCTTAGCAAAGGGAGTATGTTTGGGTTTAAATGAGACCTAAAAGTTGTGATGGTGAACAGACAGACTGATGCTCACACTTGTGACCTGGCACAGCTGTGGAATCCATTCCTGACCAGATTAATGAGCACAAACCAGATTTTAGCTGATTTTGAGTCTGTGGAGAAAAATCTTTCCCAAACTAAGCACTCTCTCAGACACCTTCTCATTCACTTGTGAGCTTAAGGCAAATAACTGGATTTCAGTCTTCAGGCTTCACAAAAGAAGGAACAAAACTGTCTTTCATGGTCCTCCCATTTTTCTTTTGGTCAGGAATCAATTTGACAACTGTGCCAGGTCACATGTCTGAGCATCAGTCTGTCTATTCACCATCACAACTCCTAGGTCTAATTTAAAACCAAACAAACTCCCTTCGCCAAGAGCAGGAAGGTTGAAGTGTGTCAGCTTTGGTTAAGACTGAACCATTTGATTTAAAAAAAAAACCTTCAGGAACTAAAGCAAAGACCTGCCTGTGTCCCAAAACAATAAAAATGATCCATAGGTCTGAATCAGCACACCCACACTAAAATATCATTTATCACAGATATGCCAAAGAACAGCTGACAGTGGGGGCCTGTCATACTGTGCAGATGGAATAAGATCTTCCACTCTAGATCAGCATTTAAATCTAAATCCTTTCTAAGCCTGGCTCCTTTCCCATGACCTCCAAAATCCGGGTACAGCACACTGTTACTTCATACAGGTTATTATACTGTGAAAAAAAAAAAAAAACAACAACCAAACCCCAAAACCAAACAAGAACGATAAAAAAACCCTAATGAAAACATCACAATGATCAACTGTGGGAAATAAATTCTGACTTTCTCAGTTACACATTAAAATAAGGATTCACAGATATTTGCCACTCTATACCAAGCACCTGGCCAGGGTACAACTGTGAATTACCCAGAATTAGAACACAAACTTGATTTCAGAGTGGTCTATTTCAGTTTTTCTCAGTGTAACCAACTAAAGTGACCGAGATGGTTCAGAAGTTTCAGTATCTTACAAACCCATCAGGAACTCTTCCATGCAAATAGGCAGGTGCACAGAAAAGCCACCAGAGCCAAGAGAACTTGCAGCAATGTTTCTCTTCACCATGCAAGGGAGTCACTTCAGTCTTACATCTGTAATTCTCATTTTTATTTGAGTCATTCTCAACACCTGAGCAGCCTGAAGTGCCAGCACCAGCTCAGCCTCCTGCCAACAGGATCACACAACGTGTGGGAGCCCTTCTGGCTGGCTCACAATCACCACTCAAGATGACCCAGGCTTAGACTTTTAATCTAATTATGATTTGAACCATCCTCAGAGGCTGCAAGTGTGCAAGTGGCACCGGATCTCAAAGGCTCCAAGGGGAAATACCCTTTCAGCTCCAGGGAGAGAAGTCAAAATCCCCAATCAAACACATACAAAGCTGCTTTGCTGACACAAGTTCTAAAAACCAGGAGATGGGCAAGAAGGGAAAAATCTGTCTCTCTCTTTCAGCCAAATGGGTGTTGAAAAATAGGAAAGAACCAGGCCTTCTGGAAATACAAACTGATTTAGTAGTTCTGTAGGAGGGCTGGTGTCTTGTGACATGCACTGAACAGACCTGTACTGAAGGCTCCAATCTGGAAGATGAAAACTTGGTTCTGTACCAACACCACAGCAGGACTGGGGGGATTAGTCTGAATGAAATGCTTTGAAACATAAAAGCATTAGGTAAATACTGAGTATTATTAAAACCCTGAAGATCCTTGAGACAGCATAATTATTATTCATGTGAGATTACTGGGAAAATATTGGTTTATTTATGAATTAAATGCAGTTTGTTTTAGGAAAGGGAACCACTGATAAGCCAAGAAAACAGAAGTCCTAAAGAAAAAAAAAATTGTACATGAAAGTACAGGTAACAAACCAAGCTACTTCCATATCAGACTGATTGATGGAGGCAACTTCCAAGAAAGATTTTTAAGCAATTTTGGTTCTTTAATCTAGCTGAGTTTAAGACAGAGCAAAGAGATTTAGTTCCATGGAAGTAAATTACTTCTTTGACTTTTAGTTGGTGAAGAATAGGAACATTTTTTGGACCTGGGCTGTTTTTACTACTTGTCATTTGTGTCTCCTCATCTCCAGATGAGGTTTGGGCAACCTATTCCTCTTAGGAGGAAATGTTTTGTGTGAAAACAAAGCTCAATGCCTAAAATTCCAGCTGCCCCTGGGATGCAGCAATGCCCCTCTCCACACCTGGTGCCAGCTGCCAACATCCTGCCACCCTAAAATACCAAAAATAAAGCTCTAAGGAAGGGGAGGATACCAAAACAACAAAACCTTGCCTCTCCAAATGTCCTTGGCAGAGCAGCTAAGGACACAATTCCTTCGGATGCAATGTGAAATGTGTGGCCTCCAGAAGAACACAACGCCTCTCCACATGGAATTTTGGATTCTAGAATACATGCAGGGGCTTTTCTAAAAGTTTCTTAACAATTCAAACCTCTAGTCATACACAGGCTTGTAAAAGACAGGGTACCAAACTGTACCTGCCAAAGGGAACACCCTGCTGAAATCTCTGAGAGAAAAACCTTGCAACTGTCATTGAAAATGTCATTTCTTCATTCAGAAACTGGTGACCTTATTTCTCCAAGAGCCTTGTATTGCATTTTCTAGAGTTATCAGGAAGTACCTGTATATTTTTTTCAACATGTGCATCATACTTTACCTACAACAGTAACATTTTCCAGCCTCAGCAGATTTTGTTCCACTGCCTGCACTATGAACAAAACCCACAACAGCTAAAAAAGGACTCTAACCTTTGCAAACCTTTTAGTTCTGAACTCTGTTCACACTTCTAAAACAGGAAAGTGGTTTGCTGCACGTGACAATAGCTCCTCTATACTTTAAATATGAAATTCCTGTTATCAATGGCAGCTTTTAAAAAATCCATCCTTGCAGAAAAGCTGAAGTTCAGTGAGCTTACATTATTTGAGGAAGAGCTTTGAAGTGTCTATTTCTAATCCTCCACTCTGAATGACAAAGAAGTTATTTGCAATTGTGAATCTTTAAAATGCAGATCTGAACTGATGTCTCTGTTTTTGTAACTCATTAACACAAACCCCGCAATTCAGCTTTTACTGAACATCTTTGTTCCATTCCAAAGTGAAGCACTAGTGCTGTCTCTTAAAATGATTATGCTCTTGGTGAGCCAGTGTTCCACACGAGACCCAACAGAAATTATATTTTCAAAGACATCAGAAATAACATTTTTTTATCTGCTATTACAAAGTGACAGCCACAGCCCAGGATCTCTTATTGTTCATGTATTTTACAAGTCTGCAAATGGATGGCAATAGGACTCGCAGCTGGCGAAATGTCTCCAAAGAAGGATTTTTCTATCAAATTTTACACAAAAGCAGAAACGAGGCTCTGGGCCCTGGATCCCACATGATCCTGCAGATGCTGTTTCCAGCTCCAGCAAGTTTTCATTCAGAAGCAACTGCCTCCATGTTCAACAATGCCCCATGGATCACACAGGATCCTGTTAGCCTGTATAAATGAGAGGCCTGGTTTAGAATTACAGTAAAAATATAATGCACAACTTTTTCTTTGGGAGAACTAAAACACTGCACTATCACCGTTTCCCATCTCAAGGAAAGCACGTGTAGGGGTCATGATGATTCTAAATGGAAAGGACTGTAGTTAACTGTATATTCCCAAAAATGTGTGGGTTTTTTTTATTGTAATATTTATATTGTAGGAAAATCTGTATTAGAAAAGTCGTCTATGCAGCTTCCCCTTGGTATCTCTGAACCTGGAGAGCTGCAAATTGTTGGTTCAAGAACAGCTCAAAAAAGAGAATGAACCCACAGTTGCTATTTTGGCTCCTGTGAAGTCAGAGGTGTCTTTTTCACTTCTGATTTGGCAGCTGGGCAGGGGATGAAGAAGCCACACAGAAAGGCCAAATCCTAGAGCTTGCACCTGCTCAAAATGGCAAAACCAAAACTCCAAAGGTGGAGGTGTCGATGTTGGTTCCCAGCCATGAGACACATGGCACAGCGCTGGCACACGAAGCCTCGGGTGGGAGCCGCGCTGCAAAGAGCGATGCTTAAAGATGTTCTGGGAGCTCCACCGTAAGAAATGACCCTCTAAAGCTGCCAAGGGAACCCCACTGTGATCTCCTAAAGCTACTGTGGGAACCCCACTGTAAGAAATTACTCTCAAAAGCTGCCGAGGGAACCCCACTGTAAAGAATGATGCCCCAAAGCTGCCATGGGAGCTGCACTGTGACCTTCTAAAGTGCTGCAGGAGCACCACCACAAAAGGCGACCGCCTTCACAAAAAGTGAGACCCCAGACACCTGCAGGAGGAGCAGCAGCACCTCCACCCCAGCACCTGCATCCATCACCCCGAAGGTCCTGCTGCTCCGTGCCCAGCCAACCCAAAGTGCACACACCCCCTTGGGCATGATGGAACCGCATCATGGAG
>VXBQ01012755.1:2353-29467 GCA_013400175.1 Phainopepla nitens | reverse complement strand
CACCCTTTCCATGGGGAAATTCCTGCTGGTGCCCACCCTGAGCCTCCCCTGGCACAGCCTGAGGCCGTTCCCTCTCCTCCTGTCCCTGTTCCCTGGGAGCAGAGCCCGACACCCCCTGGCTGGCCCCTCCTGGCAGGGAGTTGTGCAGAGCCAGAAATTCCCCCTGAGCCTCCTTTTCTCCAGCCTGAGCCCCTTCCCAGCTCCCTCATCCTCTTCTGGGGGCAGACCAGAGTGTGGAAGTGTTTCAGGCTTTGTCCTGCGTCTTTTGCACCCTCAGCATCACAATAAAACCAGCGTGTGTCAGTGCCTGCAGCACGGGCTGTGTCTGCAGAGCCGAGCCAAGGTGACAGACGGAGAAAGGCTCACACCTCCAAGTGCCCACGAAGGAAGGAAGAGCACCCACTCCTCCATCCCTGTGCACCCTTTAAGTTTAGCATAGACATTAGGAAGAAATTCTCCCCTGTGAGGGTGGGGAGGTCCTGGCACAGGGTGCCCAGAGCAGCTGTGGCTGCCCCTGGATCCCTGGCAGTGCCCAAGGCCAGGCTGGATGGGGCTGGGAGCAGCCTGGGACAGGGGAAGGTGTCCCTGCACATGGCAAGGGGTGGAACTGGATGATCTTTAAGCTCCCTTCCAACCCAAACCATTCTATGATTCTATGATAAGCTCTTTTAGGGCCAGCACAGCCCTTTCACCTGCTTTTGGTTTTGGTGGTTTGTTGTTTTTTTTTTTTTTTTTCAATTTTACTAGAGACAAGGGATTAAAATTAGAAAAAGCTCCTCATTCGTTAGATGAGGCATTTCCCCAGTATTTCCATTTTGCCTGCATGCCTTTTTCTGGCTGCATCCCTGTTAGGTTCAGTGCAGTGCATGAGGTTAATCCTGTCCTGCTCCATGCACCATCCCCGTTCCTCCCCATAATTCTGTCACCAGCACTACCAGCATCCCTCAGGGATGTTTTGCTGCTGTGTTCAGAATCACTGTCACTCACATGCAGTGCAGGTTAGACCGCACTGCAGGAACAAAATACAACTATTCTTGCCTTTTAAGTCTAAAAGCAGGGCAAGAGAAAGAGCAAAATGACAGCAATCTGATATGCAATATACTGCATTTCTAATTAATTCTGTACCTTTCTTCCTCTTCCTCCTGCTGTCATCATTTCTTTACTTAGAGATGCACATCTTTCCATTTTGTTCCTTTCACATAAAAACTAGGCCCATCCCTGCTTTAAAAAAAAAAAAATTCAGATTGAAACAAGCAGGGAAAGACTCTTGAAGAGTCAGAGCTGTTAATCAATACCATTTTCATTCAAAGAAAGATAATAATTCATGCTGCCAATATGAAAAACTAAACTGGAGGAATCCCAAGTATGAGATAACACGGCATTATCCCCTAGAAGCCCCTAGGGAATAGATAAGAATACCTAATTGGTTTTTTGGTTGGTTTTTTTTTTTTTTGTTCTCAGACACCTAAATTATCTGACTGCATTGTGCGAGCATATTCAGCTAACAGATCAGCCAGAAATCCTGCTTTGCATTGTGTTCCAAAAGTGAAAAATTAACTGTTCCCTGTGAAAAATTAACGGGACAATTCTCATCTCTCATGAGGTCAAGCGATTGCAGAGGCACAGATAGCCAGGGGGGACGATCGTAGTGGAAAAAACCAAAACAAAACAGTGCCTGTCGAGGTGCTTACACAACCGAGTGCTCCTGGCAAGGCCCCCGCACCATCAGCTGTTATTAACTGTCTTGTGCAGAGGCATCAGCTCTCTGAGGAGCCAAGAGAGCGCTGAAGGATTGACAAAAGCTCTTCACTCGGTACAGCAGATAAATCTGGAGGTGGCCTTGAAGAGTTCTCTTCCTGCAGGCTCGAGATTCTGCTCTTGGTTCTCAAGAGCAGCTCAGCGAGAGCTCACGTTGTGGGGATTTTATGTTCCACTAAAAGGTCAAACTGGAGAAAGCAGCGGGCTCAGAGCAGCTTTGCAGTTGGGTCCAGCTCGCTCACATCCTTGCCAAGGGAAGAAGAAGTTAATGCCCTGAGATAAGACCCTCGTCACAATATTGTTTAATTACATAAGGCTTCTAACGAGCTGGAGATAAGAACAGGAATTTGTCCCCGGTCCAGCTGGGTGTGGCAGCTGAGCTCATGGTGTGTGTTAGAATGGGAACCAAAGGCAAGGGGTTTATTTGAGGTGGTTGTCCCACCATTAGAACCAGAATGAGCAAACTGATACTGACAACTGATGGAAAAGTTCGTTTTCTTTTTCATGGGAGCAGTAAATCAACCTTTTTTTGTGACAACAGTAGACTTAAAACTATCATTTCTCTTCAAATTGCATTGGGACTGTTCATTGAGCCAAACTGCTACTCTGAAACCAGTAAAGCAATATTTTTGGACCTCTTTAACAATCAAGAAACCAAAGCAGGAGGATGAATTGACTCACCTAAGACTAGAGAGTAAGATCAGCTTCAGTTCTAAATTAGCAAACAAATCCCTTCAGTCCTAATTCGTGTTCATAATTCTTTTTGCAAAAAAAGAACATTTTCCTCATTCCAGATAACTTTCTTACGGATAAATCAGATCATGGATGAGTCTATCTGAATTCCTGACTAATGCCTCACAACAACAAAACTGGTACCTCCTTCCTATGAAAAAAATGGCCAAAAAAGTGCTTTATTTGAATCATCTTCTTGGTTATTTATTAATAAATCTGTTTATGCAGGTAAAATGATTCATGTCCAGGTTTCTGGGATATTTTTCATTTCCAGCTGATATGCTATTTTTAAGTTTTGACTTCACATGAATAAAGTTAATTTATGGAGTTTATATTAATCCTTGATAATTCAGCCTTGAGGAGGCTGAGGGGAGGTCTCCTGGAACTTCCTCCCGAGGGGCAGCTCCAAACTCTGCTCCCTGTGACAGGGACAGGACCCAGGGAAGGGCTGGAGCTGGGCCAGGGCAGGGTTGGGGTGAATATTTGGGAAAGGTTCTTCTCCCAGAGGGTGCTGGCACTGCCCAGGCTCCCCAGGAAATGGACACAGCCCCGGGAGCTCCAGGAGAGCTTGGACAGCGCTCCAGGGATGGACAGGGTGGGATTTTGGAGTGTCTGTGCAGGGCAGGAGCTGGACTTGGCTCATCCCCTCCAACTCAGCACATTCCATGATTCTATGAATTTTACTTATCTCTGTTTTGTAATCTCATCGTTTTCTCTTTCCTAGAAAAGTGTAACCTCAATCCTTACCTGTTCAGCACGGTTTGGGGTGATCTAACATCCTGTAACACTCAGATATGTGAGACATATCTATATATATATTTTTTTGTTGTTCTCTTTTTGATTCCTTACACACAGCTGAGTTTTATTTTAGCTTCTGGCTCCTGCCACAGCTCCTGCATCGGGAACTTACTGAGGGTGCTGTGACAGGGTCATGAGCAGCGTTGTTTGCCAAAGGTAAAGCTGGGCCCACACACTCATCCCTCGGGTCAGTCAGGCTTCGTTCATCAACGGGGAATGCGCCGTGACTGTGAGGAAGGTGCAGCGCTTATTCACCCACTCCCCTCCTGCTACAGAGGTGTGTAAAGAACAGAACCAAAAGCTGCCCCGTGGCTTTTCTTGGCCCACCCCAGGCCGTCTCCTCTGGTGCTTTTATTCGCGGTTGGCAGCGCTGGTGTGGCGGGGTGGGCTGGGAATCCGAGTGAGCGCATTGCTCCGCAGGGCGTGTGCCCCCCGAGTGTGTGTTGGGCTCTGCAGGGTGTGTCCTGCAGCCCTGAACACAACTGCCGTTCAGGAAAAGGAAAAAACATCGCGGAGAATGAAGAGAGAGAAAAAAAAATGTTATAACGCGTTTTCAAAATATAAATAACAGCGTGTGAGGAAATCTTGCTGAAGGAACAGGATGCGCGTGGAGGTGAAGAATTCAAATACAAGTGCTGTGCTAAGTATAATCAGTAATGAAAGTTCAGCCCTTCCTCTTAGGATTTGGGTAAGCTAAGTGTTGGCAGTACTCCCCGAATTCCAGGGAACAAAAAGCAAGCTTTAAATGTTGTCTTAAAGTCTTGTTGCAGTGTAGTTTGTTTATCATTACCACATTTGTAATGCTGTCCGTCTATTTTTGCGAGACTGGACTTAAAATACACAGTAGAATAAATTAGTATCTACTGAATTTACTGTGTAAGTTCCTTCTTTATTGAATAGCTAAGCTTTTTACATAAGGAGACATAACAACCACCTCTCTCCTTCCTGCTCAATAGGCAGAAGAAATAATCTGATTATTTTTCAGTCACAGGGATAGGTACAGCTGATGTGTATGAGTGTGGAGAAGGGGGTCTGTGCAGCCACATGGCCTCTCCCTTGTCCTGTGACAGTGGGCAAATGCTAAGGGGATTAGCATTAAAGCCCCTAGAAAAGCCACTCTTAATGCCCCTGGAAAATTTACCCTGCTTTTAATGCGAACTGCCTTTTCTCAAGCCTGTTTCCTGGCACATTTTGGGTGCCAGGAATTTACTATGGGAAAGTCACGGCGAGCAGAACATTTTTTTGTATTTTATTTCTTTTTCCACTGTGGAAATGAATGCCACAAGAAAGTTGCAGCCCCTTTCCTAGGCTTACCTCATGCTTTGTACAGCACCCCTGTGGTGGTGAGTGCTCTGTGTAGTTCAGGAGACTGCAAACACCTGAACAAAGGTCATGGCCAAAGGGGGATGCAAGTTAACAGTTAACTAGGGTGAAATCCTGGATGGAGGACTTTGAACGGTAAGAGGGCTGGATCTCAAGGAGATTTGGGATTAGCAGCAGAGGAGAGTTGGGGATTAGAACCTGATTCTCAAAGGTGTAATGCTCTCTAGTGAGTTAAATGCCTTAAATTCCCTTTACACTGGGGAGGAATAGTTCAAGACCAGGACTTGAAGGACTCGAGTGCCCTTAGCCTGTACACTGATGATTCCTACACCAGCCAGTGGGAAATACTGAGGAGAAGGGGACCTCTGAACACCTCACTGTGAAACTCATACAGGGCCACAAAAGTGTTTGCTTCTGGTCTTAGGTGACATATTTGGCATCGACATCTAAATTAGTCTTGTCAGTGAAAATAGGCCTGGAAGATGAGCCACCCCTCTGCTTTAAATACTCATTGAGCCCTGGAGAGCCCTTCCCTGGAAAACAGGTCTGGTCCTTTGAATACAGAGTGCTGTGAGAAACTTGAGGGCATGAGGAGAAGGGAGAAAAATGTGCTCTGCCCAGCCTCTGAAGGCCACCGTGTAAGCAGAAGTGCAGAATTTCTGGTGTTGAATTAGGGCTTGTACCTTGGAAACAGTGACTGTGCTTGGACACTGGAGAACGGGTCCCTGACTCACTGATGTTAAATACCTATAAGCACTCCTGAGAGTTCCCTTCGGCTGGCTACATCATGCCTGGGAAATGGGGTCCTGAAGGTCTTCCTGACTAAAGCCCCAGCTGATTTCTGGACAAGGAGGCAAGGAGCAGCTGAGGGAATTGAGCCCATCCAGAGCAGTGGGGCACGAAAAGGCGCCAGACCTCGCGGCGCCTCAGGAAGCGTTCCCCGGGAGCTGTGGGCACTTAGAGCATCTGACGTAGCTGAGCAGGGCAGGCAGAGCTTTCCTGGGTTGCTCTCACGAGCACAGGCGCCAGCAGTCTGCAGAAGTTGCACTTTGGTGCCTGAGTGCTGTTTTGGATCTCTCCCAGAGCCGCTGCACGGGCAGGCTCTCAGTGGGCACTCAGGCCCAGCAGGGACGGGGATGCTGTGCCTGCCTCGCTGCATCCAGAGCCACCTCTCTGAATGGTGGCTTCTCCCCACGTGTGATCTGTGGAAGCCAGCTCAGGCACCCAAGTGCCAGGTCAGGGCTCTGTCGAGCTCTCCTGTGGCCAGCAAGACCAGCTTTTGACAACAGAACGAGTGTGGGAGGATTCAGCAGCGCTAGGCCATCACCAAGGCCCTCAGGCAGCAAACAAGTGAACCCAAACAACAACTTGACAAGGAGGAATTTCTCAAATAAGGCTCTGGAAGTTTCCTTGGAAGACTTGCCAACTCCTGCTGTGGGCAGGCAGTCCTGCTCCTGCAGCTTAGCGGGTTCTCTCCCATCCTCCGACCCTCTGGAGCCAGCCCTGTGCGTGAGATGTTGAATTGCACTTCCCTGCCTTGCTTTGGCAAGTCCTCTGTGCTGCCTTATCAGCATTCTCAGTGATTTCCTCTAGATATTGTGTAGCTGAGTAAGCCCAATGGGACATTACAGACAAGAAATACATACCTTTTTTTCATCTTTTTCGCAGTAAGGATATGGATTTTTAATTGCTGCCTCTGCTGCAAATGAGCCTTGTGTTTTCCTTGTTCTCACTCAGTCTCCTGGCACTGCTGTGATGGTCAGTGGATTGGGGAGGTGTTGTCAGTGCTAAAGAATCTGTTGCAGAAATCAGGGCGTGGCCAAAAAAAATTTATAAAGATGTTTTATTAACCCTCTAATGAATTAAGGCAGAAATCACTGTCTCTGGCCTTGTTTTGTCTGCATCTTCCACTACCCCAGGTTGCTCCAAGCCCCATCCAACCTGGCCTTGGGCACCTCCAGGGATCCAGGAGCAGCCACAGCTTCTCTGGGCACCTGTGCCAGGGCCTGCCCACCCTCACAGGGAACAATTCCTTCCCAATACCCCATCTAAACCTGCTCTCTTTCAGTTTGAAGCCGTTCCCCCTTGTCCTGTAAACAGTGTCTGGCCTCAGGTTTGCAGTGGGGTTAGTTTTGGTGGTCAGTTCCAGATGCCTTGTGATCCAATCCAGCATCCATCCCTGGTGCCAGCTCCAGCAATCACTGCTTGGCCAAACCTTGAGACAGTCACCTCCAAGCTCGTGACTGTTTCAAGGTGTTGGCTTGAGATGGGGGTGAGGAGAGTGCTGTAAGACACAGAGCATGCAAGGGAGTGTGGAAAGATATGAATTAATGGAGAGAGAAACTGCTGGAGAAGGGAATGCCTAGCAGAAGGGAACTGTGAACAAAGAGACCACACATGTAGGCTGGCCTGTGCAGGAATTTGGAGGTGAGGATAAATTTAGCTTAAGGCAGAAGCTAAGAGGAGATGTATTTGGGGGAGCTGAATGGTCAGAAATGAAGTGAAAGGTTCCTTTCAACTGATGGCATGCAAAATCAAAAATCACTAAACCAAAGCAACAAATAAACCCTTCTAGAAAACTCCTCCAGCCTTTAGAGGAAGGCAGGCCCAGCAATCTCCAGACTTCTCCCTCACCAAAGAACCCTCCTTTCACCCTTTCTCTGCTGGGGCCACTTCATGGTTTCTTGCTCCAGCTTCTCAGAGGAGAAAGAACAAAACCCTGTCCTCCTCAGGCTGTGATGATAAGCCTGCAGTGGAGTTAGCCAGGATTTATTTTAATTGGACTTTTTCGCTTTTTTCCTGGCACTTTAAAGTTTATGAACGGAAAGGATCAGTCTGACTCAGAGACTGGGCTACTTCCAAGCATTAATCTTAGCTGCCATATGCTAATGCAGCTTGGCTGTGGTGCATCCTATGGTGGAAATATGTCTGTACCTTTCATCTCTGGTGTCAGAGGCCACTAAAGGGAACATGTCACACTTTTGGGCAGATTGGGATTGCCTGGCATCCAATCTGCAGGCAGTGAATGACGTTCTGGGAGGAAGAAGGTCTAGAAAACATCCATATCGTGTTCTCTTGAAGTTCCTGTTTTATCATTCTGCAATGTTGGTTGCCAAAGTTACGATGCCCAGGGAAATTCTTTGGCCTGTGCTGACTCTGAAATCTGTACACAGATTTTGGTTATCCCAGTTCTGAGCTCTAGGCAATAAATCTTGGAATACTGGGTTGGGTTCAGTGGTACAATATTTAGCCCCTTCTATTTTGGTTGGCTTTGTAGTATGGGTATAATAAACATGTAAAAATGACTGTCCTGCTCATCATGACTTTTCCAGCACTGAAACATGAGTCTCTCATCCTTTGTGTTTCACTTTCTTCCATTCTTCATCCCAAATGTTTCCATTCTACTGATTTCAAATTTCACTCACTGTTTGAGGGCGTAGACTGAAAGTTTTTGGTATTTTCCTGCCCCTTCCTCATCTTCTTACTCACTCTCTTCCCTGAAATCATCGTGGGAACAACTATATTAAAAAAAACAAACAAACAAACAAACAAAAACCAAACAAACAACAAAAAAAGAGAACTTTCCAATTCTACTTATTTCAATGGAATTTCCCTGATGTCCTTTTTCCATATCAGTGGATGTTTTTTGCTGGTGACAGTGGTGTGAACAGCATCAGGAAGAAGAAAACTTCATTACAGAGGCTGTCACTGAGGCTAACATTAGCCTAATGAAACTGATTTTCCTAGATTCCTTCTCAAGCCTATGTGCAGGAAAAGGTCTCCTCCAGAGGTAATTCAGAGCAGTAACCTCCTTCCATGGAGGACATGAGATTAACTCCTTAAGCCTGAAACTTAAAAGCTTAGAGAGGCTGAAATCCACTCTGTTCAGGGGAGTCACAGCAGACAAATATCCAATCCCAATGTTGTGGACTTGCTGCTGACAGGGAGAAGGATATTCTCAGTTGAGTAACCACTGGTTTCTGGTGCAGGACAACATCCCTCAGCCCTCTTCCAATTTTCTAAGCAGTCCTGAGCAGGGAGCCCTCTGGCCTTGTCTGATGGGTGGGAAATGATGTAAATCGTGATGTTAATTCACACAAGACCTATCATGGACAAGTAGAAGAATTATAAAAGAAGGCCTCATAAAATCAGGCCTTGTCAGCTAGCCTGTTACTTCTTCTAAGTGCAGCTAACTAACTAATCATAAGAATGAGGGCAATTAACACAACAACCTATGCACCTGCAATAACAAGGGATTTGTCCCATGAGAATCAGTGAACAACGTATGTAAACTAACCAAGATTTGATAGACAAGTAAAATACCTTTTACTAACCAATAAAATAATTGGCAAAAAAGCTATTAATCAATCGGAGTTCCACACGAGATCTGTGAAGCTGTATAAAAATGAGCTATGTGAATGAAGACTGACTTTTCCTGCAGGAAGATACTGGAGTCCTGAGTCGATCACTGCCACGAGACCTTTCTCCAGGAGGACAGAGATTTGATGGGCACTTGGTGGACACCAAGCTCCAGCCACCAAAGCCCTGCAGATGACATGTAGGAGGTGAAGTAGAAGCTCAGCTTTCCCACGCTGCAGGGTAATTTCCTGGGCACGTTTCACATTTTGCTATTTCCCCACTGGCGGGCTCTGCAAGAGCCTGGACGTTGGGGACATCGGAGTGACGGGGGACAGCGCGTCCCCCTTGCCATCAGGAGCTTTGTCACAGTGACAAAGCAGAGATGATTCATGGCTGGAGCTGCTTGATGTAAATGAGGAACCTCTGGTGTTCCCCTGGTGCCCGTGGGGCCACGTAAAGTTCACGTAAGTGACGTGTTCTCGTGTCCCCGCTGAGGCAGGGCAGGGAAATGGGGTAAGGTGCCTGTGGTTACCCCAGAGAGGGCAATAATTGCTCAAAACTGGTGGTGAAGCTGAAAGTGAACCCCTGGAAGGGAACGTTCCTTCCCAGCAGCAGTGCCTGGAGAAAAGTTTCCTTTTGCTGTTGCCTTTTGCTGTTAATTGCAAAAGTGATTGGGCCACTGATGGTAAATGCTGGGGGAGAAGAGAGAGAAGGGGGAAGTAAAGAATTTTGGCAGAGAGTTCTCTCGCTGAGAAATCAGTCATTTTTAGTCAGATTTATGGGTCATCTGTTGCACAGCTGAGAAACTTATTTAGGAATGAATGAGGGAAGGTCCTGCTGGTGAGTGGCACGATGCTGCAGCCCCTGTCCTGATGGCCTTGTGTGGGCAGCACATCCCAGGCAGGAGCACTGAGGGGGAGGAGTGGAAGCGTGAAAAAGCAGCGCAGTGGAATCATGTCTGTGCCACAGATAATATTATTTCAGGTGGAGGGCCAAACTCTCTGACTCACCCCCACAAAAAGCACGTCGGGGTTTACCGAAGACAATGGAATTAATCTGGTGTAGAAGTGATCTGAGGGAGAATGCCAGGTTCCAAACGCAGGCTTCCTTGGCTGTGTGGCTGCGGGGCTGCTGTGATTCATGTGGACACAGCACTGCTGCAGATGACTCCAGGCAGCCAAGAGGTGTGAAAAAGCTGACAAGCTTGAAAGGCTCTCTCTTGCATTAGTTATGTTGTTACAAATCAGAAGGAAGATTTAATTGATTCCAATGGGAGTTTTGCTTGGGTAAGGACTTAGGAGCTGAAGTGAGAGACGAAAAATAAAATGTACCTTGCTGGTGCAGTGCTCACAGAAGTGACTCCCTTCATTTAATCTAAGAGAGATGCAAGAAACTTCCTTTAAATCACTTCAGAACCCATATAGCTTTTTTGTCAGTATTCAACACATTTCCTCTTATATATGATTGTTTCTTTATCTGTAGATGTTATGTCACACTTGACAAAAGTTTTCTCATCCTTTACAGTCATCCAAATTTGATAATGCTCAGTACATTTAATTACCTTTTTACATTTTTTCCCCTTAATTGATTCAGACACCTAGTTATTTTAACCCTACCCTTGTTAGCATTGCAGCTGCAGCATCCATGTGTGCTCTGCCTTCCAGAGAGGTCTGCAGTAAATTTCCCAGGCAGGTGATGGATTGATGCAACTCTCATTTCTCACTGAATTTAAAGGTCAGCCTTATAATGCTGAGAGGTCCTCCATGAGCCGAGTCTTTCATGTGTTTTTGCTCTTTTCATTACCTGTTCCCCACTCTGTCCCACGGTGTAATGGCTGATAATTGAGCTCTTTTCAATGGTATGGCTCCTGCTCCATTGAAGGCAGGAGTTTTTTCTCAGCAGAAAGCTGACTCATAAGGATGCTGCCTTCTATCCTTAGGAAAAGTGAGTCACTAATGGATTTTTCATTATACATTCAAGTACCATGGGCTGAAATTTTGTTCTACCAGTCTCGTCTCGAGGTAGTGTTTGGAAGCCTTTTAGATTTGGTATTTTAGTTATGTCTCAGTGAGGCTCTTGAGATACAAAAGATGCTGTACAAGGAGCTGGTTTGTATTATATGCTGTGAATATTCCCATTAACCTCAGCAGTGCCATGGTTTCACTCTGTGTGCTGTGTCCTTCCTTAGCTAAAATCCCATCAAACCCTTTTACACCTGCATCAACAAGTTCAGCATCTGTTTTCAACAGATATAAAGAGTTGAGAGTTGGTTTTCAAAGCTGTAAAAAAGCTGTGAAAGCTGAGGCATAACTGAAATAATATGAATCCCATTGCCTCTATTGCATTAATAGAAATAGTCCATTTGCTCAGGCAGTAATAATTCGGTTTTCTTTCAGACAAGCAGGACAGATTCACCACTTCACAATGGCCCACAACAGAAAGTTAAATATTGTTATTTCTATTTTAAAAATAAGGGAATTAAATTTAGGGGAGATGAAGTTGTGACAGGGAGGCAATGGGATTATTGTGGATGGAACCCAGGAGTCCTGTATGGTTTTTTTCACAAATGCAACAATATTTTGCATCAAAGATTTTGCTGTATTTACAGTCACTGCTGTTTAACTTTGAGTGATGTCCATGTGAAGGAGATCTGGAAGAATCTGTGGAGATTTGCCTGTCCATGTGGCATTCTGTTAAACTCCCTTTGCAGAGGGTTTTATGGGGAAGTCTGAATGTCTCTGCTGCTGACTGCAGCTGTTATTTAAAGCTGTGTGATGAGGATGCAAAAGGGATGCTGTGGGGTGGTTGCTTTGTTCTTCAATGCACAGAAGTGGCCGTGCTGCAATGACAAGTTTGTAAATCATAGGTAGTTCCGTTCTCACACCACCCAATAACCTCACAATCTCTCTGTCAACTTCCTGAGGGCCTTGGGAAGCTATAATCTGCGATAAAAATGGGAGTTGGAATGTTATGTGTGTATCAAAGCTGAAAAGTTGGGGCTGGCTGACCTTTTCATTTTGAGCAAATGCACTCATTTCCTTTGCGTTGCTTTGCTGTTTCCTCCTGGAGCTCTGGCATAAGAGGAAATCCTCCAGGATTGTTCTCCTTAATCAGTGGCTCCATTGTGCCGGCTTCTGTTCCTTTCAGGAGCAGTTTTCCTCGTGGAGCATCACTCTCTGTGCTCTCAGGCATCAGAGCCCCACAAACTCAGATGAATTTCAGCTGCCATGGCTCAGAGCACACCAGTGATAAATTCAGTGAGCTGTCAGAGTGAAGAAACAGCCCTCTGATTTTCAGTTCAGAAAAAAAAAAAAAACAAACCCCTCACTGGATTTTACAGTGACATTTCCCAGTGCTTGTGATTAGGCTTAGATGAATAATGAAAATGAGTGGTTTGTAAATTTAGATTTCGCTTCATTTCCATACGTGGGGGGATGTCATTTGTTGTCATGTCACTGCTAATATTTGCATAGTCATCTGGCAGTTATAAAGCAGGCATATGAATCTTTAGGACAAATAACTTCTGCAGAAATATATTCTGGAATGCCTGGTAATTATGACTAGCACATCATTTTTAATTTTTATTTCTCTTTGTCATCCAGTCAAGAAGTTCCACGCTGCGGCTGTACAGCCCAAACTGCAGATGGTGCAGCATTTGTATTCACACATCTTTCTCAAAATTAGGCAAGTACTTAGAAATAAAAGATGTCCTGGCAATCACCTAAAACTGTTTGGGAAACAAAAGTAAGGCTGAAGTTGCCAAAAGTGATGATTTGTGTCGGTAACCTCGGCTTTGTGAAGCACAACATAAACAAAACCGGTGGCAGGTCAGTTCTCAGGAAGAGCTGAGGCTTCACCAGGTCTTATCTTCTGTTTCCTGTTGCAGCATGGAGGTGTTGACATCATGTCCCTGCACATGCAACATGCAAAAAAAGCTCAGGGTTCATCACTGTTTTGGCACAAATAAAACAACTCTTGCTCGTTGCTACTGTTTTTCTGCTGTCCTGCTTTCCTGCCCTGGAGTCGGTGTCTGAGGGGAGCCAGGCAGCCTCTGCAGGTGATTTTTGCTCTCTTATGGCTTTCCAGTGCAGCTTGCAATAAAAACCAGCAGTGTTCAGGGGGCTCTGAGCAGTGTGTGACCCATTCCTGAGGCACAAAGTTCCATGGGAAGGACTTGTGGGGCAGCATGGGTGACAGAACCAGCACAAACCCCAGGACAGCCCTGCCTGCATTTCCACTGGAGTCAAATCCCCAGGGAAATGAGGCTAGGGATGGTGAGGTTAGGGGTATGATGATGGTAACAGCAAATAATGCACACTCCCCTTGGATCTTGGCTGCCTATCAAGACAGACTTCCTGATGAGGAGCTGCATCTGTCTGTCTCCAGTCCCTTCAAGGTATCTGCAAGGCACCATTTTTTGCAATTACAGAGGACTGCAGATGAGAACATGCCCCAAAAGAAGCAATCCAGCAGCATTTGTCCCAGACTTCTGTCTCTCATTTCCATAATCGTTCCCATCTCAACTCCTCAGGCATTAGCAAGCCAAATCTCAGAACAGCTCTGCCAAGTGCTGACACTGGTGGCAGTGGCAGCCCAGGACCCTCCAGGTTTTTTTTCCTTTTTTTGCTGCTCGTGCTGCCCTTGTTTGCACGGGGATGAGACCAGGGGGGCACAGGGAAGAGATGGGGGTCAGTGAATGGATCTGTTTGCTTCCAGTGGGGACTGGGACTCTGACAGAGCACTTTGGGGGGGGGCTTCTTCATGGAGTTTGCAGAAATCACCTGCCCCAGCTGTGCAGCACTGGGGAGGGGGCTCTGTGCCAGTGCTGAGCGAATCCACGCTGACGTGGGTGGCTTTCCTGTCGCTGGCAGTGCCACGTAGAAAAGAGGAAGGGCAGCCCCATGGGGAGCACTGGATTGGTTGCAAAAGGTCTGGGCTTACCCCAGAACACTCTCCTGTCCAGTCCCTCAGCTTCCACTGGCTCTGTTCTTCCCAGGAAAATGGGACCAGTTGTGCTCCCCTTCCTCCTGGGTGCTGTACAGGCCATTCTGCTTTCTAAGAGAACAAACCCCATCCCAGTTCCCTTCTAAGAGAGCAAATCCCATCCCAGTTCCTTTCTAAGACAACAAACCCCATCCCATTTCATTTCTGAGAGAACAAACCCCATGCTAGTTCATTTCTGAGAGAATAAACTCCATCCTAGTCCCTTGCTAAGAGAACAAACCCCATCCCATTTCATTTCTGAGAGAATAAACTCCATCCCACTTCCTTTCCAAGACAACAAACCCCATCCCAGTTCATTTCTGAGAGAACAGACCCCATCCCAGTTCCTTGCCAAGACAACAAACCCCATCCCAGTGCACTGGATGTCCACAGGAACCCCACCTTTGCCACTGCAGGCAGCACCAAATTGAATTCCAGTAAATGATTAAGCAAGATAAACAGGCTTTGGCAATAGCAGGACAGGCCTCCCCTCAGCTCATGGACTTTGTGTGAGAGCAAACAAAGTTGAGCACGTCTCAGGGCACACAGGTAGGACTCAAAAACATCTTTTTCTGCTAAAGTCCAAACGGAAGTTGGTATTTGCCATGATTTAGGACCACAGTAACCTTCTGCACACTCCTGTCTAATCCTGTACTCACCCAAGGTTGGGCTAAATGTTTGTTTGTTTGTATTATTGATATATTTGATAATGAGGGACCAAACCCTGCTTGGCCCATCCTCTCACTCTTGGGCTGGTTTATTGCTGCTGATTCTCCTCATTTTATCCTTGGTCTCGTGACATGCAGCCACTCAGGTTTAGTCACATCTTCCATTCTACATGACCTGTTTAAATGATGTACAAAGGACAGTGACCTTTGTTCGAGGTATTTGCCCTTGATTCTTTTTTCATCAGCCGCTGATTATCAGTGTTGTAAAATGGGATGATTTTCCATATCATTATTGCTAGAAAGTGACTCTAGATTTATTCTCATGAATTATTTTGTCCCAGATACACTAAATGAGCAGGATTTGTCCCTCTGGTCTCTTCTAGAAAGGTTTCTCAAGCACGCAGAGCACGAGCAGAGCAACAAGCATGAAGCCTGTAGATCACTCTCAACTGAAATTTGAAATTTTAGGAGCTTTGCTACCTATTTCCTGTTGATATCCCCTGAAAACCTGGATGAAAACCATCCTCAGACTGCACTGAGCTGTCAGACAGAAACAGAAAGTTATCTCCTAGAAAGTCACAGTGGAAGTGGCACTTCCCAAGCCCAGGAGATGCTCAGGGCTGTGAGTGTGAGGGTTGCTCGGGTGGTCCCTGCTGTGCCTTCAGGATATTTGAGAGAGGAAGGGGGAAGGAGTGATCCTGGCACCTCCAAGGAAGCCCCTGTGAGAAATTTCCTGGCAGACAGAGCAGCTTTAGGGCTCCTCTGGGTTTATCTGTCACTTCAGCTCCCTTCCATCTGCATGGACTGCTCTGGGGCTGTAATTGCCACGTAAACTCTCAGACATCTCTTGTGCCAGAGGATTTTCTTTCTCAACCTTTGAAAACAAAGTTAAATGTAACCATTCTTCTCCTACAGACAGAGAAACTGAGGCACAGAGGATCTGTGAAGGAAAGTTAGGCAGCACATCACAGGCAGTAAATCCCAGGTGTCCTGATTTCCTCTCACCCAGATGAATCCCTAGAACTCACTATCTCCTGTAATAAAGCTTAGCTCAGAGACTTATTCTAAAATGTAATTAATATGCAAAGTGCTTTGATCGCCTTTGATGGAAGATTCCGTGTAATTTGCTATCATATTTTAAATTAATACCTCAAACAGTTCTGCAGCAGTAAACCGAAATACGGATAATTCTTTTGCTATTTTTGGGGAAAGGACTGAGTCTTTTACTCCAGGAGTTTTAGGTTACAGTCATTTTCGAGAGGAGGGCTGTGAGGTTGCTGCTGCTGTCGAAACACTTAAAAAAGTGAGGATTAGCAAACACACAGTGTGTTCTGGGATCCTGGCTCTGGAGGGGTGAGTTCCCCCCTCCAAGGATGACTAACAGCAGGATGTGGGACATAATTTGCATGTTCTCTGCCTCTGCTGCAATCATTTGTGTATTGGATACTTGAATTATACATTACACAGAAGGTCGCCCACTTGCCAAGCTGACAGTCCTGCTGAGCAGAGCTCAGCCCTGGACAGGGGGCTGATGTTATTTCAAGAAATGCTCAGTGCTGGGCTCAAAAAAAAAAAAAAATAAACAGTTCTATGTATGAGAGTGGAATTTGTCACTGAACACTTTGGGGATTGTTTACTCATTCTGACCACGCTCCTGCTAGCTCTGACTTTCACCTTTTTTGCATCTGCTTCTGTTCTTTCCCTGAGGCCAGTTTGATGCTGCTGGGAGGTGGCAGAAGATCCCTACACACTCCAGTGCTCCCTCTCCCAGGAGATCCAGCCCTGGAAGTGGCAGATTCCCCCTGCTCTGCCTGCTGAGGCTGCCTCTGGTATTTCACAGAAATCCCAGCTTGGAAGGGACCTCAGAGGGTCACTGGTGCCACCTCCCTGCTCCAGCAGGGCCAGCCCAGAGCTCAGGGCACAGGATTGCATCCAGAAAATTCTGGAATATCCCCAGTGAGGGAGATTCCATCCCCTCTCTGCTCTCTGTTCAGGGCTGGGCACTGCACAGGAAAAAAGTTCTTCCTCATGTTCAGGTGTATCAGTTCCTATCCATTGCTTTTTGTTTCTGTTTCCCAAAGGAGACAAGAGAGTTCCCTGCTCTCATTGCAGCCTGCTTGAACTGTTCTTCACTGACAGCAAAACACCAGGGGTGCTTTTTCTACTGCCCTGCTCAGAAAAAAAGCCCAAACCCCAAAAACTCTAATAAAAGCCCGCCAAGTCATTTTTGTAGATCTCCTTTCCAGGAGAACAGACCTCACAGCATCTCCATCACTGCAGCCAGCCTCTCTGAGAAATCATCCTTCATAAATTGAAATCCCATGAGAGAAGCTGTGATCACACTTTTCCCCTTCAAAATATTATTTTTTCTGACAGTACTGACCGCAAGAAAACAAACCAAAAAAAGGAAGTGATTCAAAGCTAAGTGACAGAGTGCACTCATCTGTCATCTGATCAGCTTTCTGCTGGTGGTCATACTTTGCTGTACCCAGGCTTAAAACTTAAGGTTTGTGTCCTGCCAAATTCTATTTCCCAGGCAAAAATATTGGATTTAGTCACAGGTTCCAGCAGGCCTGTGCCTTTCTTCTGCTTTGGATTGGTCACGACTGGAAAACCCATGGCAGTGGGAACCATTTTATCAGCTGCATTCTTCCAAAAACTGTTTTCTCAGTTTGGGTCCATCAGAAAGATGTGAACAATTTTCTCTGGTATTTCCACAGAGAGCTCAAATGTTTTAGTTAAGAATTGTTCATTAGACGACACTCACATTTCCCCTTCCCTTCTTTTCCCTTCCACTAAACCCGTGGTTTCAAAATCTGAATCAGAGCTGCACAAGCCCATTGAGAACCTCTGAAGCATTCCCTGTGGAAAGGCATTTCCCTCTCCCCGTGCTCTGCTGGCTGACAGTCAGAGCTTTCAGTACAAAATGTGTTATGATGGGTAATGCAAGAGCTGCTTATCTTATTTAAGTCCCCAGTGCCTCCAGGGCAGGTGGATTTCTGGGGAG
The DNA here is from genome assembly GCA_013400175.1 of Phainopepla nitens. NCBI lineage: Eukaryota > Metazoa > Chordata > Aves > Passeriformes > Bombycillidae > Phainopepla > Phainopepla nitens. Next base: position 11,839 of record VXBQ01012755.1, on the reverse strand, counting down.
GTGGCCTCATAAACCACGCCAGCAGAAATCAGAACCACTCATCTCCCCTTGGAATTACAGTAGCCTGCTCTCCTTCTCACTGAGCCAGGCTCCTGCCTGATGTAACCCAATGTTTTCCCATTGATTCCAACCAATTACTTCCAAACAGATTCCCAAGAAAACCATGAGCCCTCCCAACCTGCCCCAGGTGCAGTGCTTGGCACAGCTCTCTGGCCCCCACAGTGACTCCATCCAATATTCCAGTGGATTCCAGGGAAGCTGCACACATTTACTCCAGGCAAGAGCCTGCCCCACAGCAGAAATTCAGATATTTTGTCACTTTATAAACAAAAGTCATCGTTTTTTGGCGTAATGTACCATCCTCCTGTTTCTAAGTAAAAAAAATACATCACCAAACCCTCAGGGGGAAGGGCTGTGTGAGTAATAGCAATGGCACAGAGTCTGCATCCCAACCAGCGTGCCAAACAATATTCCAAGAAAATACTTCTAACTTACAGGAGTTGCGTAAGGGTGATTATTATTTTTGAAGCACAGAAAACCAAGTCCAGTTTCTAAAAAAGCAAACACATATTTTTAGCCTTGCTGGTCTCTTGATCTCAGACTAATGAGAACCATCTGCACTGGGCCTGGCTGACGTTCCTGGTAAATAACCTTTCACTGCAACATTCCAGATGTTTCAGAGGCTCCTCTGTGGAGCAGCGTTTGTCTCCCTGCCTGTCAGTCTCCCTTTCTGCCTTTCCTGTCCATGTTTACTTCAGGAATATACATTCCTTTAGTAAAAAGTTTTTTGTTAAAAATAGCTGCTCGGGATTTTTTGGCTAATCTTTCTTAGGGTTCTTGCTCGCCGGCAGAGAATGAAAGCTTTCATTCCTTAGTGCCACGGTTGAAAGATAAAATTGGAGATTTGAGAAAGAAGCTACAAGATTTAGACTAAAGAACAAACCAGAAATCAGCTGGAGATGGATTTCTACCTCATCTTGATCCCTCTGAGGATTCCAGCTATTGAACAGACACGTTTCTTTTGGTTTTGAGAAATTTAAATGTGACAAACGTTTACGGAATACACAAATGGACTTTTTTCTGAACAAGAAATCTCACTAGAAAACCTTTGCAACTCATTATGTAAAGGAGTCCTGTGGTTTTCTTTGCTGCCTCTGCTGTGACACGTCCTGGTACTGGCTGTTTCCTATGCAAAGAAAACATCCCCACACACATGGGTCACTTTTTGTCCCAGCCAAGCTAAGCTCAGCCAGACTGGTGGAAGGAAAATGCGGGATTTTTAAAACCGTCCTTTGACCTTTCTGTTATCTCCACCTGGAGCCTGCCTGAAATCTGATGTGTTACAGCTTCATTAATGCTGTAACTTGGGCTGGGGTTCAATTAGATAAGAAAAGCTCAGGTGTCAAAGCTCCTCCTCAGGTCTGGAGCTGCTGTCTGTATTTCCTCTCACAGTGTGCTGCTCAGGAGTAGAGAATCCTCCCTCAGGAGTAATTACCCCGGAGAATGCACTGCCCAATGGGTAATTCCTTTCTTTTCAAAACTTCGTGTCACTGCCCCAGTGTAAAAGCTCTGGAAGGTACAAGGGAGTCTGCCTGTTTTTTTTTTTCTGAAGGTTTTGGGGCTGTGAGGCTCCTCAGTGCTCTGCTTTAAGTGGGGCATTGTGATGGCAATTGCAGCAAACTCTGATTTTCCGAGGTTCTGTGAGCTGGGACAGAGCTGAGCACAGGCTTTTAGCAAGTGCTCCTTTGTTCTTTTGTTGCCCGTTATCAAATTTGTTTCATAACAAAGGTTTCCTGAGCTTGGGGGTTTTGTGTGTGTTAATACTGGTAATATGATTTAAATATTCTGATGATTCATTTTCACTCCAGAGAGCTGAATCAGCCATGTAGAACACAACTTGCTTCTCCCAAACCGTTACCTTTTTTCATCCTTTCTCGTCATTTCTATAAGGGGATGATTCATGCTCTTCTTGTATTTACCATTTGAGAATGTGCCCCACTCCTTCAGCTATTTTCACTTCTTGTTCCTCTTTTTCAAGAACAGAAAAATGAAGAAGAAACAAAAGTGATTGCTGATCGATGAGGCACATCCCACTGCTGAACCTGGCACATGAGCTAAACCTGAACTGGACAGACAGGAAAAAAAAAGGGGGAAAGCTGCCTTGAATTACTAAATTGATCAAAGGCCGAACTGAGAAGTTCAGCCCCTGGCTCACATTTCACACATTTTTGAAATCCTGTGTGTTCAAGTCAGGGGCTGTGTTCAGATAAATGTGCTCAAACATATCCTGCGTAACAATTTTTTTTTTCTGCATGTTTAAACAGAAGTCCCTTATTTTATTCAGTTATTCAATTTGAATTTGTTTTTTCTCCACCTTCGTTATGGTTGTGACTGGCTCAACCCATTAACTGGGGGATGGCAGTGTTAATTATTGATTGACCTGATTACACGAGAGCATTCTCAGAGATGGCTGTAAGATATATAAAAACATAAGGAAATAACTGTGTCAGGCCTTGGGAAAACACTTGGATTCTCCTCCTCAATTTCCATGTGAGACACTCTGCTTCTCAGTGGTGAGATCAGTTTTAAACTCAGAGAGCATCTCTTGCCTTCCCTCTCTCACTGCCAGCCTCACCAGAGCCAGGGTCCCCACCAGGTGAGGTTGGGACCATCCAGATGAAGCTGGAATGATCCAGGTGAAGCTGGGATGATCCAGGTGAGTTTAGGACCATCCAGGTAAAGCTGGGATGTTCCAGGTGAGACTGGGACCATCCAGGTGAAGCTGGACTGATGCAGATGAGGTTAGGACCATCCAGATGAAGCTGGGACCCTCCAGGTGAGGTTAGGACCATCCAGGTGAAGCTGGGATCATCCAGGTGAAGCTGGGACCATTGTGGGGCTCTCTGGCTGCTCTTGCCCCCCAGGAGATGCCACACTCCAGGGAAATTCTCCCCCAGTTTTCCATTTCCATTTTAGGGCTCCCCTCATCCTTATAAGGGTGGCTTTTTTGGATTTTATTGGGAATGGAATTCTTTATACCACAACAACTGTAAGAAACCCTCTCTCAGAAGTGTGTTCATATGAGAATCCCTTGGGCTGGGCCTCTCTCTGGACAGAGCTCTGGATTTAGAGCACAGCCAAGGTGAAATCACAGCTGGAGACAGGCTCCAAGAGCCACAGGGCATGTGTCCACACACGTGGCCACCCCTCAGGAGACACGTCCCATGTTTGGGCAAATTCATTTGAGCCAGTGCTGCTGTGTGAGCTCACTCCTCATCCATCCCCACCAAGAAACAGTTTGTCCAACACTTCAGAGGACAGCACAGAACTGGACTCACCTGGAGGTTTCACAGCAGGGCCATGACATCAGCTCAGCCCTGGGTTTTATCAAGTGGGCCGTGAGCAACGTGGGAGGGTCAGGAGTGGTCAGGACAAGGCATTTCAGGGACAAAGAAATGGATCGTCAGATCCCTGTCCTGGATCTCACACCCTGCCCCGTCCCCCTCGAGTGGCAGAGGGGTGACTCACCCTGCCCCTCGTGTTCTGGAAACAACCCTATGGGCCAAAGTTTGGCTTTTTCCACAGCCTGAAGGTTTCCATGTCCCAAACAGGCAAGTGTTCTTCTCCCCTGTGAGTAATGCTGTGTTTTCACTGACCGCTATTACACACTCATCACCTCCCTCCATCACATGAGGGAATCGTGTCATTTTGCAAACACTGTCACAAACTGCAGGGCACAGAATGAATAAGCAGTTCTGTATTTACCACCGCGGGGGGATTTTAAAAAAAATCTATGGTTTAAACACCATGACTGGTTATGAACACCTTGGAAGCTCAGAGTAAGAAAAAGGAACAAGAGTAACAAAGGGATTCAGCTGGAGCATGTGCAGTGTAATATCCACTGGAATTTCTTTGTGCCTTGCTTTCCTTACAAGTTTCTTTACTTTTTGACATGCCCTCATGAAGGGTCACTCTTGGGTCCCCACACTGAGTTACTCCATAGTCCAGGAATGCAGGAATTGTGGTTTTTGATAACAGAAACCTCACCTTTTTTTTTTTTTTGGACAGTTTCCAGTTGCTTTTGCTGTTACATCCTCCCTTTCTGTCCCTGTAGCAAATAACCCCTTTTAATGCCATTACATGTGGGACAAATTTAGACCTGGAGGACGGCAGAGTGGCACAGATGAGCAGTGGAAGTACAGCAAGAGGATTTCTCTTGATTCCTGCACTTAGCACAGGACTTCAGGAGGAGACAGAAATGCCTTTTTTCCATCAGCTCTGCACCTTTCAGCCCTAAAAGCCCTGTATTATCCCAAGCTGGCTTCATCCACCTAAAGTTATTTGTGAGCTGGGAGAAGTTGTTATGTGTGAACATGAAATTCTTTCTCACAGCAGCTTTACAGACCCTTCCCTGGTGGGAAGAGAGGGAGCTACAACGAGTGGAGAACAGGTTTGTGGTGGCTCCAGGGCAGGGAAAAGATGCCCAACACCAACTCTATCCCTCCCAGTTCTGTTCTGTCCTAATGTTGAGCCTAATCCCAGGCTCAGCATCAGCCTCTCATGTGCCACGTCCCTTTATGAGGCCTTCACCTGGCTGGAAAGATAAGAAGAACATGAAAACAACCTGCCAATGGCAGTGCCTCAGCAGCACTTATCTCAGCCTTTATGAGAACGGACGGTTCTGGGAAACTGAAGCTCTTACAGAGTCACTGCGCCCACAAAACGCTGACATCACCTGAGAGGCAATAAACGCAAGGCTCGTGTTTCTGGGGAGGAGAACACGCCTCTCCTTGCTCCTTGGTGCGAGCTACGTCATTTGTTTTCTATTCAAATTCAGCCTCCTCCCACGGAAGCCAAGCCTTGCCCTAGCAGCCATCAGGAGATGTTATTGAGAAAATACCCGCCCCAGCAATAGGAAGAATAATTTCCCATAAGTATATTTTACTGTGTATCTAATGCCTTTCATCTTGAAGTATGAGAACTTTACAAATGCAGCGATTTTATTGAATAAATACCCTTATGCCTAGTGCAAGGCATGATTCATAGCAGATTAATAGAGGCAATTAAATGTAAGATTAAATTGCCTAAACCATTTGCCCTACTAAGCTGATCCCAGAGCTGTGAAGTGTATCAGCGCCACTAATTCCCAGAGATTTTCCTTTGCAGGCAGGTATTTAACGATTTTGAATATCAAATCCAGGTATCCCAGGCTGGCTCTGTAATGCCTGTAATCATGTTAAAACGCAGCACTGAACAACTTGCCCGGGGCAGCTCGGTGAGTCACTGCAGGAGAAAGCAGAACTTGGGACTTGCAGGAGCTGCTCAAGCCGAGTGGAGCCTTGCAGAATCGGGATGGGGGACCGTAAATCCTGGGTTTGAGGCCGTGACAAGCATGTGGTGGGCGCTGTGGCAGGCGGACACGCGGGTACAGGGGGCACGCTGCTGGCAGAGCTGGTGGCAAAGCCCAGCTGCAGCTCTGGGACCCTCGTGTTTTGGAGGAGATGGGGGCTCACAGCAGCTCGTGGTGTGAACTCCCACTGCCCAGGGTCCGGGCAGTGCCCAGTGTGGTGGTCTCTGTGCAGGACTGGCACCCACTGCTGCCAGCCCCTGCTGTGCCAGCCCTTGCTGTGCCAGCCCTGCGAGCAGCCAGCAGATCTGGGCTGGGATCTGAGAGATGGGACTCCAGAAAAAGGAGAGTAAAGTAATCCAAGCGAAGAGCCAAAGCCTGAGCAGGAGTCAGAGTTGGTAGTCGTTTATTGAAGGCAGAGCATCTTGAGCACAGAATCACAGAACCACCAGGTTGGAAGAGACCTTCAAGATCATCGAGTCCAACCCATGCCCAACTCCTCACCTAAACCAGGGTATACAAAGCCTGAAGTCAGGGTATACAAAGTCTGAAGTCAGGGTATAGAAGTCCTGAAGTCAGGGTATAGAAGTCCTGAAGTCAGTGTATTCTTCATACAGTGCATTTTTATAGTGTTCCTGTTCCAGGGCTACAGTTCCAGGGCTGCAGGCTTCTAGCAAAAGTTCCCCATTACAGAAAGCCTACTGCTTGCATTGCTTGGCAGTTTTACAAAATCACAGTTTCACAGACACCTCTTAGCTGCATATGCTGTACCTTTTCATATCTGTGATTTCCTAGCTCACAATTGTCCCTGGATTGCTCCTGAAGAACCACACAGTCACATCAGCTCTTTACAGGGAAGAGTGGAAAAGAATCCTGGGCACAGGGATGCAGTGCTGTTTGTGAAAAACGTGGATTTTTGTACCCCCACGGGCAGTGGTGCAGGGTTTGTTGTCTTAGGGCTGGGCAGTGGGAAGAATGAACCTCAACCCTTCTCCCTCCCCAGCCTCCTGGAGCAGGCAGGGGAGCGCAGTGAGCTGAGATTCCCTCAGGCAGGGCTGGGAGAAATGGGTTTTCCCTATTCCCCCAAGTCCATCAGGATCCAGATGTGGCCCTGGTTGCAATATCCAAGCTCTGACACCAACTCTTTCCACTCACAGAAATGAATGTACCAGGTGTTCCAGCCAGTCTCTCCAGGAGGGACACCTCAACCCAGAGCTGGTTCTCATGCTGTTAGGACTTACCCTCCTGGCACCCTATTCCCCCTTCCCATCAGCTCTGAGGAGAAGGATTTGAAGCAGTCTGAACTTGGCCAAACACTGGCCAAAGGGTTAAATCTTGGGATTTAAATGCATAAAAAATAATGTTTTCATTGTACCGTGAGTCATCAGTAATTCTGTGTTGTTTGTGTTCTGTTTATTGTGACCTTTAATCTCTGAATTCTTTTTTTTGTTTCCCTTTCTTGCTCTTTCTTTCTCTTCATATTTCCTTTCCTCCTTCCTTGCTTGCTTGCTTCCTTCTTTTTCATTTCTCTCTCTTCCTATGTATCTTTCCTTTCTTTTTTCTCCTGTTTCTTACGAATCTGTGCCTCTGTAAAATCTGTCCAAATATTTACAAAAGGAAATGCTGGGTTGTGAAACTGAATTCAGAGAAAATGTTACACATGCTGAAGAAATGCATCCAGCACGGTTTCCAAATGTTCCCACATGCATTTTTGTCCTGTGTCTCAAGTGCTGGGGCTTGATACTTCATATCTTTATTCAGGCAAAACTTGCACTGAAAAGGCAGCGAGATTCAGGCTGGGGTCTGTTCCAGTGGTGCTGTAATTCTGGAGTGGTTCCATTTGATTTTGGCCATGGGTGACTGGTGAAAAAGCCTGAATAACCAGTGTGACTGGGTGACTGGTTTGTGCAATGGGCCCGCTCCAGGCCAGGGGTTATCCTCACTTGTCACCAAGCTGGGACAAACTGGCATCGCTGTCAGAGGCTCCTGCAGCTCTGCCACCTCCAAAAAACATCAGCCAGGCTGTGCTGGGAGACCCCTGGAGGAGCCAGGACAGCTCTCAGGTCCTGCTGAGACCAAAAAAAAACCCAAAAAAACCCCCAAAAAACCAAACCCCACGCTCAGCTGAGCCATGATCAAAGTGCCATGAAGTCATTTTCCCAAGAAGTCCTTAATGCTCACACTGGTGTCCTCATGTCCTCGGACACGTTTTGGCAGGGGAACAGGGAGCTGTTTAAGCCCCGGGGATAAAGGGAGTCGGCAGTGGGTCCCATCTGCTCCCAGAAAAGCATCCCCTCCCATCCCCACACTCCGTGCTCATGTTTCTATTCTTGCTCTCACAAAGGCGTCGCGGCCCCGCTGCAAACAGGGATTGTTTTGGAGGAAGGGGTTAATTTTGTATTTCCTGGCTTTTGTTAGGGCAGGAAAACGAACCCTTTAGCGAGTCATTCAAGTCGCTATGAGCTTCTAAAAGCCACTTCAGGCCTGTTTTGTGTTCTGCTTTCTTGCATTCTTAGGGCAGGTTTATTTAAGAACAGAAAACAAAAATAAAGCAAGGAAATAGCCAGCCCAGGATTGTGAGTGATTAAGTACACACTGCCACATGTGATGGATTTTTTTTCTTCCTGTTTTACATCGGGTATAAACAAGACCAGATTCAAAAGACTCACAGTTACATAAGTGCATCGAAAAGCAATTATCATTGTTGTGGAGATAAATTCCCTTTGTGCCAAGGCCTCCGTGGGGTGTCATCCCTGCACTGGCTCACAGCAGCCAAGGTACCTGGCCCAAGCTCCTGGCTCATAGTCAATATTTGTGTGCTGCTGGTTAATATCATGATGAGAAAAGTGGATCTCATTGAGAGCACGTTGTCCCGTGGCTGGGCAGGTGGCAGGCCTGGAAATTTCTTTAAACTCGGGAAAAATTGAAGATGTTGGATTTGGGGGGAGGAATATCTCTGTCTTTTAGATTTGTGAAGCACTGAGAAGGGATTAGGACAAGGAGAAAAAAGCATGTCAGTGGCACAGGGAAACCTGTGAGCCAAGCAGGGGGTGGAATAGATGCTCTTTATTCCCTTCCAGCCCAAATCGTTCTGTGATTTCGTTATTCTAAGGATGTCCCCAGTTCCTGATCCCACAGGGGCTGTCCCCTGTGGCTGGACAGACTGGACAGACTCTGGACAGACTCCGTGCTCCTGCCAGGAGATGCCTTAAATCACTCCCACCTCACCCTCCAAAGGAGAAAAGTGGAGCAATTCCTGGGTACAGCCCCGCAGAAAGCTCCATGCCTGAGGTCCATTTCCTCCAGGAAAAATGATGAATACAGCCCTGCCTCGTGGCCATCTGCCGTGCTGGCTTGTGCTGCAAGAGGTTGGCAAGGAATCCATCACGGAGAATTCCTGCTGCTCATCTCCTTGGGACAATCTGGGCGGGCTGGTGTTGGACAGATGATGTGCGAGGTCACCGGAGCTTGGTGTCACGGTGATATCACATCTCCTGAGGTGCTGGCTGCGAGCACAGCTGGGTCTGCTGCCACCAGGGGTGAGGTCCCTGAGGTGGGACGTGTGTCACCTGCCCAGCTGGTGTGTCCTGCAGGGTCCCTGTGCCGGTGGGTGCTGCTGTGATGGAGAGGAGTCATTTCCCAGCACCCAAGCGTGCGACTGTTCCTCCCGCAATCTGCTTCCAGCCCGCCGCTAAAGGAACAACAATAAATAAACGGAATGAAAAGTGCAGTGCTGTGTTTATTTTAAAGGAACGTGTTGAAATAACAGATTCGCTTTGAGGCTGCAGTTCTGGCAGGAAAAAACCCACTGCTCAGCAGAGCAGAGACAATCCTGTGGGTGAGCCAGAGCTGGCACTCGCCCACCTGTGCCCTTGTCCCTGCCCCTCCTCCTGGAGCCCCTCGGGAACCTGAAAAACCCTGGAGAGCTCAGACACAGAGCCTGGCTGGTCTGAGGTGCTCAAAGCCAGGGGGACATTGGGGGGGACAGGAAATGTGAGGAGTGAGGGGTGGGAGGCTGGAGGGGCTGGAGGGGCAGAGGAGTGAGGGGGGAGGGTGCAGAGTCTCCTCCAGAAGGAGCAGCCGGAGGGGCGAAGTGGAAACAAAAGTGCAGAATGGGCCGAGGGAGGAGCAGCAGGGCT
>VXBQ01012751.1:1927-20790 GCA_013400175.1 Phainopepla nitens | reverse complement strand
ATAAATAAATTTTTAAATTTTAAAATTATTTTTTTATTTTATTTTAATTTAATTTTTATTTTAACTAAATTTTTTTAAATTTTAAATTTTAATAAATTTTAATTAGTTAGTTAGTTAGTTATCACACTTTCGATAAAAATCAAATACATGGGGGTAAATCCAGTAGAAATCTCAGATGGCGCCTCCAAAGAGAAATTACTTCCATTCCCTGGAAAACCACGCTGGAGAACCTTTGGGAACGGGGAATTTCTGGGAATTTTCTGGCAAGCCCCCCGGCAGGCAAGGACGCTCCTGCCGGGATCCAGCCTGGATGGTCCCCATTCCTTTCCAGCGGATCGCGGCCGCCGACCTGGCCCCGGGCCTGATGTACTTCGGGTGCAGCATCCACGGGCAGCTGGACCTGAACGAGGACGGGCTCGTGGACGTGGCCGTGGGCTCACTGGGCAACGCCGTGCTGCTCTGGTGAGCCGGGCATCCTCAGCCGCCTTCTCCCCAATCCCTCAAGTTTCGGCTTTCCTAGTTTTTCAGATGTTATGCCAGTTTAGTGTGTAGCTCTGGGTTTCATGTCTCATATTTTGGGTTTTGTGTTTCGTGTTTTCAGATTCATGTTTCATAGCTTAACATTCGTATTTCGTATTTTGATTTTTCATATTCGTGTTTCATATTTTGATTCTTCTTATTGGGAAGACCGAAGGCCCTCTCCAAGCAGAGCCCAGGGTGGACCCATCTCGGCTGGGCACAGCCAGCCTCTGTCCCAACAGCTTCAAGGGACTCTCCAAACATTCATTTTGAATAATAATTAATGAATTTCAAATAATTAATGTTTGAAAATATGGCTGTAATTAAATCAGACCGGAAGGAGCCTGGGCAAATCCCCACAAATGAATTTGGAACTTCTGGAGAGCTATGGATGAAACTCAATGGAAAATATGAAATATTAAATGTTTAATAAATTTAATATTTAATTTAAATATAAAATATTTTTAGGGTTTCTAGTTTCTTATATCATCTTTTGATTTTTCATATTCATCTTTCATTTTTACATTTCATATTAATATTTAATATCTTTTCACAGAGTAGTGAACAAAACAATTCCTTTCTAGCCTGGGGACCAAGGACAAGTTTTAGGCTCAAGAGTAAAAACAACAGTAAAGAAAAAAGAAAGAACAAGGAGGATGGAGCTTCATCACCTGGAGCTGGAATTGGATAATTAACTCCAATTCGCTAATGGGCCAAAACCTATAAAAGTGTGAGACCTTGTGACCAGGGGATCCATTTTGTGACTATTTGTGGGTGTAAAATATTTATTATTTATATATTGATATATATATAATACATACATATAACAGTGTGAGGCCTCGTGACCAGGGATCCATTTTGTGACCATTTGTGGGTGTATAATATTTATTATTTATATATTTGTATGTATATAATGTATACGTAGAAAAGTGTGAGCCCTCATGACCAGCGACCATTTTGTGCCCATTTGTGGGTTTGCCTTGGGTTTAGGCCCAAGGGGTTCCTGCACTGCCCAAGGTGCATCCTTTCAATAAATCCCTTTTTATCCTTTTACTCTGCCCAGTCTCTGTTTCCACCTCTGCCCAAATCATGCTGATATTTTTCCAGGAAAAAACTGATCTCCCAACAATCCAAGCCATCTTTCCAGAATAACCACCCCCTGTCCAACAGGGCTCTGGGATCTTGATTCCCTCAGGCCGTAAAAAGATGCCAGAAACCCTAAAAAACAATTTTCCATTGAGTTTCATCCATAGCTCTCCAGAAGTTCCAAATTCATTTGTGGGGATTTGCCCAGGCTCCTTCCGGTCTGATTTAATTACAGCCATATTTTCAAACATTAATTATTTGAAATTCATTAATTATTATCCAAAATGAATGTTTGGAGAGTCCCTTGAAGCTGTTGGGACAGAGGCTGGCTGTGCCCAGCCGAGATGGGTCCACCCTGGGCTCTGCTTGGAGAGGGCCTTCGGTCTTCCCAATTTTCTGCAAAAAGGAGGGAAAATGAGGGAAAAAAGAGGGAAAAAGAGGGGAAAAGGCAAACCTGGAGCTGTGGGCAACTCCAGGATGTCCCATCCCGAGGCCGAGCCTTCTCCCCACCCCGCAGGTCCCGCAGCGTGGTCCAGATCAATGCCAGCCTCCGCTTCGAGCCCTCCAAGATCAACATCTTCACCAAGGACTGCAAGCGCAATGGGAAGGAGGCCACGTGCATGAGGGCCTTCGTCTGCTTCACCGCCCTCTTCCTCTCTGCTCACTTCCAGGCTGCCAGCGTGGGTGAGGACAAAATCCCAGTTCCTGCCTTGTTCAGGGTTCTGATCCCAATTCCTGCCTTGCCCAGGGTTCTGATCCCAATTCTTGCCTTGCCCAAGATTCTGATCCCAATTCCTGTCTTGCCCAGGGTTCTGATCCCAATTCCTGCCTTGTTTAGGGTTCTGATCCCAATTCCTGTCTTGCCCAGGGTTCTGATCCCAATTCCTGCCTTGCCCAGGGTTCTTCTCCTTCCCTGGCTGGACACCCTCAGTTCTTCCAGCCTGGCCCCAGAGCAGGGGGCTTGTCCAGGGAGTGACTCTTCCATGTGGAAATTAAGGTAAAATTGAATAAATAAGGGAATCCCACCCAGATTTTACTCACTTCCAGCTTGGGTAAGGACAAAATCCCAATTCCTGCCTTGCTCAGGTCTCCAGCTCCATGGAAAACCCAGCTTTTGGGATGGAAACAGTGCAGGAGCTCATGTGTCCATCTGCCACTTTTGTGCTACTCACACTTGTCCCTTTCCCAGGTTCAGGTGGTGGTTCTGCCAAAAAAACACCCCCAGGATAAATCCCACCTCACCCCTCACCTATTCCCTGAGCTGAGCCCTCCTGGGATTTGGGAATGTCCCCTGGGAATGTCACCCCAGCGGGACAGGAGGGGACGCGCCCGGCCCGTGTTCCGCAGGGCTCACCCGTCCCTCCCGCCATGGCAGGGGGACACATCTGCCGGCCAGATGTGCGTTTTCCACAACATCCTGGGGAATCTGTGGAGCTGGCCAGCTGTCCCGTGAAACCCTGGGATGGTGCCGTGACCTCGCGTCCCCCTGGCGGATTCCCGGGAGTCAGCCGAGCAGGGAAGCGGCGGCGGCTCAGCAGCAAACTCTGTCCAAGGAAAATCAGGATCCGAAGCCAAAGGGACAACTCCCATCTGACCAGAGCAGGAGTTTTGTTTTGTGCTGTCAAATCTGGCACTTTTTCTCCCTGCTGGGATAAAATCGGAGTGGGATTCTCTTATTTATTTGATTTTGCCTTTGTTTCCACGTGGAAGAGTCATCCCCTGGATGAGCCCCTCTGCTCTGGAGCCAGGCTGGAGAGCTGAGGGTGTCCAGCCAGGAAAAGAGAAGGATCTAAGGAATCCTCAGAGCCCCTTCCAGGACCTAAAGGGGCTCCAGGAGAGCTGGAGAGGGACTGGGGACACAGGATGGAGGAACAGGACCCAGGGAATGGCTTTAGGTGAAAGAGGGATGGATGGGATATTGGGAAGGAATTGTTCCCTGGGAGGGTGGGGAGGGGCTGGGATGGAATTCCCAGAGAAGCTGCCTGGATCCCTGGAAGTGTCCAGGGAGTGGAATGGGATGGGATTTAAGGTCCCTTCCAACCCAAACCATTCTGAAATGGTTCTGTGGAATCCCTGCTTGGTTGGGAAACTCCAGGTTTTTTTCCCACAGCAGTGCAGGAAGCAAAGGATCTCATAAATCACCCAGGGGAGGGGCGTTCTCCGATTCCTCCAGACCAGCATGCTGGAACCCAGGGCACAGGAAATATCCCCCTGCCTGTCCTGAGGGGCTCGGGGAGCTTTGCTTTTAACCTTCCACCATGGAAAGGCTTCCAAATCTTTGGGATTAATTGGGTTCTGTGAAATAGAGAGAAGTGTAGTTTGTCACAGGGTTAAAAACTTCGAGTTTTGGGGGTTTTAGCATGGTGGTGGATAGAAGACAAGATGGAGGATTTGGGACGTTGACTCTTCTTCTTCTTCATCCACCCCATTTTCTGCTCCGGCACGTGGACATTTGAGAGACAAACAATTCCCCGCCCTGCACAGATTTTACACGGGACCTTGCAATGATTCCTTTCTAAAACTCCTCATTTAGAGGAGAAGAATCCTTTGGGGAGCGGAATCTTTTCCCAGAGCCGCCTGGGATTTCCAGGATTTTTCTCAGCAGGGAGTGGCGACACTCAGGGCCACCCTGAGCCCAGAGTTTGTGGCGTGTGTCGCCAAGGGGCTGAGCCGGGCGTGTCCTTGCAGGGCTCAGGTACAACACGACCATTGATGAGCGTCGCTACTCGCCGCGGGCACACCTGGACGACGGCGGGGACCGGGCGGCACCGAGGGGGCTGGTGCTGCCCGCGGGCCAGGAGCGCTGCCACACCCTCCCCTTCCATGTCCTGGTGAGCACGGGGAGTGGCACGAGGGCTGGGATCTGCCCTTCCTGGGGTGGGAATGAGTCTCACCCCACTGGATCCATCCCCGCTGGATCCCTTCCCTCTGGTTTGATGTGGTCGGGGACAGAGCTGCCAGCACGTGGCAGCTGCTGGGTCCCCAGGCAGTGACATCACCGCAGCTTCCACGTGCTCCGCTCCCTGAGCCCTGTCCTCATCCCAGGGTCAGGCTGCTTCTCCAGCTCCCAAAATCAGGAATGCTCTTTCTTTTTTTTCCCCCACCGGCAATGGAGTGTCCCCATTCCAGCCCCTGCTGGTGTCCCCCAGTGTCCCGGCAAGGTCCCACCCTGGGGTGCAGAGCTGGTGGATCCCTTGCTCGTGGGGAAGGGCTGATGAGCAGTCCTGGCCAAAACCAAACATTCCCAGGGAATGAGGAGAATTTTATGGAAGCCAGGCAGGCCAGAAGCTGCCAGACTGGCCAAGCCCCAAGCCCCAGTCTGAACTGCAGTGAACTTTTGGGGAATTTGAGGCTGGAGATGAAGCTGGAGCTCGTGATTGAGCCCATAAAACATCTCCCTTCAGAGCATCCCTTGGCACGGGAGGAGCTCCTAGGGGCTTCCAGAGGGCGGGGTTAAGTGGGATATCGGGAAGGAATTCCTGGCTGAGATGGAATTCCCAGAGGAGCTGGATCCCTGGAAGTGTCCAAAGCCGGGCTGGACAGGGCTTGGAGCAACCTTGGAGAAGGGATCTGGTTTTTTGTTAGATCCCTGCCCTGGGCTGGGGCTGCAGGATGGATTTGGGACATTTGAGGGACACCCCAAGGCGCAGCCTGGGGCTCGTCTCTGAGGTTTTCCGTGTGCCACAGGACACGGCGGATTACGTGAAGCCAGTGACGTTCTCCATCGACTACGAGCTGGAGCAGCCTGAGCACGGTCCCATGCTGGATGACGGGTGGCCCACCTCGCTCAGGGTCGCTGTAGGTAGCAGCTGGCACCTCCCAGGTGACACCTCCTCAGTGTCACCTCCCAGAGTTCCACCTCCCAAAGTGCCACTTCCCAAAGTTCCACCTCCAGGTGACACCTCCCCGGTGTCACCTTCTCAGTGCCACCTCCTGAAGTTCTACCTCCCAGGTGGCACCTCCCAGGTGCCACTTCCCAAAGTTCCATCGCCCGGAGTGCCACCTCCCCAGTTCCACCTCCCAAACTTTCACCTTCTGAAGCTCCACCCCCCTGGTGACACCTCCCAAAGTGCAACCACCCAGGTGCCACCTCCCAAAATTCCACCTCCCCAGTACCACCTCCTCGATGACACCTCCCAAAGTGTCACCTCCCAGTGCCACTTCCCAAAGTGTCACCTCCTCAGTGCCACCTCCTGAAGTTCTACCTCCCAGGTGGCACCTCCCAGGTGCCACTTCCCAAAGTTCCATCGCCCGGAGTGCCACCTCCCCAGTTCCACCTCCCAAACTTTCACCTTCTGAAGCTCCACCCCCCTGGTGACACCTCCCAAAGTGCAACCACCCAGGTGCCACCTCCCAAAATTCCACCTCCCCAGTACCACCTCCTCGATGACACCTCCCAAAGTGTCACCTCCTCAGTGCCACCTCCTGAAGTTCTACTCCCAGGTGCCACCTCCCAAAGTTTCATCTCTCAAAGTGTCACCTCCCAAAGTTCCACCTCCCAGGTGACACTTCCCCAGTGACATCTCCTTGGTGCCACCTCCCAAAATGTCACCTCCTCAGTGTCATCTCCTGAAGTTCTACCTCCCAGGTGACAACTCCCAGAGTGCCACCTCCCAAAGTGCCAACTTCCAAAGTGCCACCTCCCAGAGTGCCACCTACCAGGTTCCATCTCCCAGACTATCACCTTCTAAAGTTCCACCACCCAGGTGCCACCTCCCAAAGTTTCATCTCTCAAAGTGTCCCCTCCCAAAGTTCCACCTCCCAGGCGCCACCTCCCAAAATGTCACCTCCTCAGTGTCATCTCCTGAAGTTCTACCTCCCAGGTGACAACTCCCAGAGTGCCCCCTCCCAAAGTGCCAACTTCCAAAGTGCCACCTCCCAGAGTGCCACCTACCAGGTTCCATCTCCCAGACTATCACCTTCTAAAGTTCCACCACCCAGGTGCCACCTCCCAAAGTTTCATCTCCCCAGTGCCACCTCCTCAGTGTCGCCTCCCAAAGTGTCACCTCCTAAAGTGTCTCTTCCATGAGTGCCACCTCCCAAAGTTCCACCTCCCAGGCGCCACCTCCCAAAATGTCACTTCCCAAAGTGCCACCTCCCCGGTGCCACCTCCCAAAGTGCCACCTCCCAGGGCACCAGGGCAGATTTATCTCTGGAAGAATCGCCACTGAGCCGCTCTCATTGTCCCCTCAGGTCCCTTTCTGGAACGGCTGCAATGAGGATGAGCACTGTGTCCCCGACCTGGTGCTGGATGCCAAAAGTGACATTCCCAGTGCCATGTGAGTAGGTGACCCAGAGCATCCTCCAGGAGTGCCACCAGCGGGGGGAGGCTCCAAAATCCCAAATTCCAACATCACTGGTCCTTCATCCGAGCCCTCCATGAGGTGCTCCTGGCCCTTCTGAGCCTCTCCCTGCTCCCTGTCTGGAAGGAATCCCGCGGTTTTTCGGGGAATCCAGAGACCAGCTCGTATTTGGTGCCGTGGTGATGAGTTCCAGGGATACGAATCAGGAAATTCCAGGGAATAACTGCAAGGCTGGCATGGCCCACCTGGCAATTAGGGGTTTGACTCATGGAAATAATTCCACGCTGCCGCTCCGTGGTTAAGGAGCTATTAAAGGTTATCCTGGAATCCGCAGGAGGCCCCGGAGCTGCTCCGAGGGCTGGAGCTGCTCTGGAGCCAGGCTGGGAGAGCTGGGAATGTTCATCTGGAGAAGGGAAGGATCCAGGGAATCCTCAGAGCCCCTTCCAGGGCCTGAAGGGACTCCAGGAGAGCTGGAGAGGGACTGGGGACATGGGATGGAGGGACAGGACACAGGGAATTAAGTGAAGGAGGCATGGATGGGATTTTGGGAAGGGATTGTTCCCTGTGAGGGTGAGGCAGGGCTGGGATGGAATTCCCAGATTTGCTGTGGCTGCCCCTGGATCCCTGGAATTGTCCCAGGCCAGGCTGGATACTGGGGCTCGGAGCCACCTTTGCTGTTGGCACGGGATCTGTTTTTTCCCTACATCCCATCCTAATAACGATATCCTTGAGATATTAAATTTAAATAATTAATTTCTCTTTGAGAAAGCATCACACTGCTGGCCAAAAATCCCAAAATTATGGACGGCGGGAGGAATCCACAATTCCTCTCTCAGCACAGGAGGACAGAGGGACAGGAGGGATTTCTGTGCACTAATTGTGGCTGTAAAATCCTGGAAATTCCCCTTCTGGCAGGGAATTCTGCCGGAGGGCGCTGCGGAGGGCGGACTGCTCGGCCTTCAGCCTCTCCTTCGATGCCTCCGTCTTCGTCATCGAGAGCAGCAGGAGAAGAGTGGCCGTGGAAGCCACGCTGGAAAACCGCGGGGAGAATGCCTACAGCACCGTCCTCAACATCTCCTTCTCCAGGAACCTCCAGTTTGCCAGCCTGATCCCCAAGGTGAGCTCCTGGGGGGACATCCAGGCTTTTCCAGAGGCTGGATGAGAAAGCTGCAGCCTAAAGCTGAGCCCAACTCTGTCTCCATCCCCCATAAATCAGAACTGTTTATGGGCTCCGTTTCCAAGCACTTCCAGCTCTTTATTTTGGAAGTACAAAAAACGTTTGGAGTTTTAAGAGCCCGAGCGAAGGTCAAACACGGAGGAAATTGTTCTCCTCTATTTTTCTCCCGCTGCTGTTTAAAAATACTCCCTGCCCATGGCCAAGTTCCCGTCAAGAAGGAGTTTTTGCAGATGAGAAATAACTCCTGGAAGTAGGAGCTGCTCATGGGAGCGTGGCCACAGCTCAGCGCCGAGCCAGGCAATGCCACCTCTCCCTCCATGGCTTTCCCTGGCTGATCCCCAAAAAACTGATCCCAAAAATCTGACTTCCCCTCCTTGCTCGATCTTGGTGCGACTCCTCCCCGTTCCCAGCGAGGTTTGGGAATGTGCTGATGCTGCTGAGTCTTCCCTCACCTCCCCTCCATGACTTCATCCCTGCCCGCAGATCCCATCCCCTTTGTTTTCCTCCGAGCCGTGCCAAGGGAAAATTGTGGGGCTCACTGCCCACAAAATGAGAGAAAATGCATTTTTTGGAGATTATTCCGAAGGGAGTGAGGGGAGCAGGGAAAATCCACAGGATGGTGGGGAACAGAAAGCAGCAGTGGTTGTGGGGAATATTTGCAGCTGGTCATGGAGGAGTCACAGACCGCGGGCTCCTGGCTGTCCCTCCTTTTAAAGGAGCATCCAGAGGGGGATGGATATCTGTGTCCTATGAATAAAAAGTGGCCCCAAGAAGTCCATAATTTCAGCAGATGGATGGGAAGAAGCTCTGGGATGGTGCTGGGATATTCCAGCTCCTGGGTAGGAGTTTTCTGGTGGCAGCAGCTCCAACTGACCCCTTGTGGGATAAAATCTGGAATAGCTCATCCTCTCACGGTGGGGACGGACATCTGCCTACAAGCAGGCTACAGCCTCTGGGAGGGTTGTGGAGGAGACAGAGCAGGGTTGGTGTCCCTTCCCATCTCATCCCATGGATCTCATCCTATCCCATCCCATCCCATCCCATCCCATCCTATCCCATCCCATCCCATCCCATCCCATCCCATCCCATCCCACTGATCCTGATTGGTCATTGGTTAGTTGGTTGTTGATTGGCTGGTTCATTGGTTGGTCCTTGTTTGGTTTGTCATTGGTTCTTGTTGATTGGTCATTAGTCGTTGGTTGGGTTTTAGTTGCTGGTTGTCGATTGGTTGGTCATTGTCTGGTTGGCTATTGGCTAGTTGGTCATTGCTCATTGACTGATCGGTCATTGATTGACCACTGGTTTGTTGGTCATTGGTTGATTATTGGCTGGTTGGTTGGTTGGTCATTGGTCATTGCTTGATTTGTCTTGGTTGGTTGGCCATGATTGGCCATTGATTAGCCATTGATTGGCCATTGATTGACCATTGGTTGGCCATTGATTGGCCATTGGTTGGCTGGTTGTTCCCCAAACCTAAGGCCCGTTTTGAGCCCCTCGAGCACTCCCAGTTTCCCAAAGATCTGGCTCCTGGGACTCATTCCCGGTGTGCCGGACGCTCTGTGTCCCGTTACAGGACGACACTGACATCAACATCGACTGCGCCGGTGACAACCGGCATCCCACCAGGAGGGTGTGCAACGTCAGCTACCCCTTCTTCCGAGCCAAGGCCAAGGTAGGATGTTCCCAAATTCCAGCTCTGCCCCCACATGGACCTTCTGCCCCCCAGGGTCACATCTGGGCAGCCCTGAACAGGATTTTAAAGATAAACTTTTGGTTTCATCCCTTTTTAGAGTTGGAAAGGCATCTCAGGGAAGCTGGGATGGTTGGGATCCTGCCCTGGTGCTAGGGTGTGATTCTGGTTTTTCCCAGAATTCTGATTTTTCCCAGGGATGGGATGGGACAGGAAAGGACACCCAAAATTCTGATTTTTCCCAGAATCCAACCCAGCTCCTCCAGGTGACAGAATTTGCCTCCAATCCTTTGCAAAAATTTAACGTTGGCTTCAAACCATGGATGGGAACTTCCCTGAGCTCATTCCCTGCAGGATGAGGCTTCTTCCCTGCCTGAGAGCTTTTCCTTGCTCTGAGGTGGCTCTGGATCCTGCTCGAAGACACTCCAAGCCCCCTGGGTGGTGGAATCCTCCAAACCAGAGTTCCCAGTATTTGGAATGAGCCCAGATCCAGTGAGAACCATTTTAATAAGCCATAAACAATTGGGAAACATCAAATTCAGGGTTAAGTTGGGAAAAGAATAGTGGGGAGATCCATTCATGATCCACAGGGAATCCACACTGGGTGGTGGTATCCTTCAAACCAGAGTTCCCAGAATTTGGGATGAGCTCAGATCCAGTGAGAACCATTTTTATAAGCCATAAACCCTTGGGAAACACCAAATTCAGGGTTAAGTTGGGAAAGGAAAAGTGGCGAGATCCACACAGAATCCCACCTGCTGCCTGCGGGAAAAGGGACCAGGACAAGCAGGATCTGGAGATAAAACCTCCCAGCTCCCGTATCCATCTGAAACCTTCCCTTGATTATGATGGATGAGCCTCAGGCACCAGGCTGGGCTTTAAAGCTGCCAAAAATCCCGGTGGGATTCCTGTGGCTGCACGAGGAGCTGGCTCCCCATGACCTACGGGGTCGGGAATGCGCCCGCGGGCCATCAGGTAGCACCGCTCCTGCCAAAACAAAGACAGGCTGGAAATGGAATTTTGGCTCTGGAGCAGCGGGAGCTTTAATATTCCAGTCAGCTGTGCAGGCCCAGACAGTTTGAGGTCATGGCAGATGTGACATTTATCATATTTATCCCACTTTCTTTTTTAGTTTTATTGCTCTTGGCTCTCTCCAGCTGCCTCCCCTTCCCGCCGATGCCGGGCCTCCAGAGGGATCTGCTTCCAAAGGAGCTGAGAGAATTCCTGCAAATCCTCTCTGCCTGGAATGGCTCTGGGACTGGGAGTTGTGTCTCTCACACTGGCCCTGCTCAGCAGTTGGGATTTAATTCCCTCTGGTGTTTTTCCCGGTGTTTTTCCCAATGTTCTTCCCTTCCCCGCAGGTCGCGTTCCGTCTGGATTTTGAATTCAGCAAGGCCGTGTTCCTGGAGAGCATGGAGGTCCTCATGGTTGCCAGCAGGTCTGGGGATGCTTTCTCCCTCTGGAATCACGGAATCATGGAGTGGTTTGGGATGGAAAGGGGAAAATCCTGTGAAGAAGGGGGAAATCCTATAAGGAAAGGGGAAAATCCTACAAAGAAAGGGGGAAATCCCACACAGAAAGGGAAAATCCTATAAGGAAAGGGGGAAATCCTATAAAGAAGGGGGAAATCTTGCAAAAAAAGGGGAAGTCATGCCAAGAAAGGGAAAATCCCATACGGAAGAGGAAAATTCTACAAAAAAAGGGAAAATCCTATAAGGAAAGGAAAAATCCTCCAAAGAAAGGAAAAATTAAGTCAACTTAATATTTAATAAATTATTAATGAATAATTTAATTACTTGACAAAATTATTAACATTAATTGATTAGTTTTTAAAAATAAATTCACCAATATTAGTGCAGAGGAGGATTCCCCTGCACCACTTTAGGCTGCCCTCCAAATCATTTTATTCATTAAAAAATCCCAGAATAAAATCCTTCTTGGACCAAAAAGCAAAAAAAATTCCCAAAATTCAGCATTCCCCAAAAAAATTCCCAAGGGGATTTGGCTCCTGCCTGACCCCCTGCTCCTGTTTCAGTGACAGCGAGGAGCAGGAGAGCACCAAGGAGGACAACGTTGCCCACCTCAACTTCCAGCTCAAGTACGAGGCCGACCTGCTCTTCACCAGGTGAGGGGTTTGGGATGGGATTCCTATGAGGAAAGGGGAAAATCCTGCAAAGAAAGGGAAATCCTATAAGGAATGGGGAAAATCCTGCAAAGAAAGGGGAAAATCCTGCAAGGAAAGGGGAAAATCCTGCAAAGAAAGGGAAATCCTATAAGGAATGGGGGAAATCCTGCAAAGAAAGGGGAAAATCCTGCAAAGAAAGGAGAAAATCCTGCAAAGAAGGGAAAAAAGTTGGGAAAAAAATCCCTTGGGAAAGCCAGCTGGGAGCAGCTTCAAACCGAGGTTTAATTTGGGATTTTATTGAAAATCCAGGAGCTGTAAAATCAGGGAGAGCTTTTTCTAAAAGCTGGACTCTCCCCCGATGTTTAGAGTTATAAATTTTATTAAAGAGGTGTCAGGGCGAGTTTTAATGGGGGGAAAAAACAAAAAAGGGAATTCTTGGAGGGATTAATGGCCATAACAGGTGTCTGGCCACCCCACAAAACTCAGCTGTGGGGTGAGCATGGAAACACTGGGAATTAAAGTCTGGGATGAAGGCAGAGATAATTTGGGAAGCTGCTGATGGGAAAATCAGGGCTCCCAAAGCACATTCCCTGGCGCTGCTCGCTGGAATTTTTAGGGGATTTTTCAACCCTTCGGTCATTTTGTGGTTTTTTTGTTGGTTTTTTTTTTTTTTTTACTCAGGCGCCACGAATAAAATCCTTTTTTCATATTTAGGATTTATGGGGAGCGAGGGGGTTCTCCAGTTTGGAAAAGCTGGAAGGAAAGGAGAGCATGGAAAATATCAGATTTGGGGGTTTTGGAGTGAAAAAGGATTTTAAGGGATGTGGGGTTTGGGGCCATCGCAGGTGCTCCCGAGTGGGTTCCCACAGGATATTCCTGGAGGTTTTCCCGCCTTTCCAGCTGCAAAGCGGGGATTGATTTAACTCCTGTGACATCCAAACCCCAGCCAGGGCCTGGTGTGGCTCTGATTCATTAAAGGGGCAAGAAAATCCTACAGAGAAAGGGAAAATCCTGCAAAAAATCGGGGAATCCTACAAAAAATGAGAGAATCCTACAAAAACCGGGGGAATTGTACAAAGAAATGAGAAAATCCTACAAGGAAAGGGAAAATCCTCCCAAAAAAATGGGGAAATCCTACAAAGAGAGGGGAAAATCCTACCAAAAATGGGGCAATCCTGCAAGGAAAAGGGAAAATTCTGCAAGGAAAGGGGGAAATCCTAAAAAGAAAAGGAAAAATCCTATAAAGAATGGGAAAATCCTACAAAGAATGGGGAAACCCTACAAACCCTTTTGTCACCCTTCGTCCCACAGGACGTCGAGCCTGGACTATTTTGAGATCAGATCCAACAATTCCCTGGATGGATCCGACCCCGCGGGACCCCCCTTCCACTGCACCTTCACGGTGAGGGGGACCGGGATCCCTGAGAACGGGATCCCCAAGTTTGGGATCCCCAAGTTTGGGATCTCCTGGATTTGGGATCCCCTGGATTTGGGTATCCCCTGGATTTGGGATCTCCTGGGTTTGGGATCCCCTGGATTTGGGAATCCTCAAGTTTGGAATCCCCTGGATTTGAGATCCCCTGGATCTGGGAATCCCCAAGTTTGGGATCCCTTGGATTTGGGATCCCCTGGATTTGAGATCCCCTGGATCTGGGATTCCCTGAGTTTGGGATTCCCTGGATTTGGGATCCCCAAGTTTGGGATCCGCTGGATTTGGGATTCCCTGAGTTTGGGATCCCCGAGTTTGGAATCCCCTGGATTTGAGATCCCCTGGATTTGGGATTCCCCTGGATTTGGGATTCCCCAAGTTTGGGATCCCCTGGATCTGGGATTCCCCGAGGTTGGGATCCCCTGGATTTGGGATTCTTCGAGTTTGGGATCCCCTGGATTTGGGATCCCGACCCTCCCTGTGCTCTTCCCTGGCAGCTGCAGAACCTGGGGCTCTTCCCGGTGCACGGCGTGACTCTAAAGATCACCGTGCCCGTGGCCACCCGTGCGGGCAACCGGCTCCTGCTGCCCGCAGCATTCCGCGCCGACCAGGTAGGATGGGGTCCTGGTTCAGGACAGGATTTCAGCCTGGTTTAGGATGGGATCCCAGTTTAGGACGGGATTTCATCCTGGTTTAGGATGGGATTCCCCTCAGTTTAGGACGAGATTCCAGCCCTGTTTAGGATGGGATTTCAGCCCTGTTTATGATGGGATTCCAGTGCAGTTTAGGATGGGATTCTGTCCCAGTTTAGGACGGGATTCCAGCCCAGTTTAGGATGGGATTCTGTCCCAGTTTAGGATGGGATTCCAGCCCTGTTTAGGATAAGATTCCACCCCAACTTAAGACAGGATTCCAGCCCTCTAGCCACATCCCACAGCGAGCCAAACCCAACCCCACCTCTAGCAAATCCTGGGGGGGTCTGGGGACACCAAATCCCATTGGGATGGGAGCACAGGGCGGTGCCCCCACCCCGATCCCTCTGTCCAAGCTGGAATTCCGTCGACTTCTCCCGCAGGAAAACACCACCTGCCACATCTGGGGGAACACCACCGACTACCGCAGAACCCCGGCGGACGAGGACCTGTCCCGCACCCCACACCTGGTATTCACCTCCAGGATATCCCAAAAAAAGGAAAAACCTGGAATGGGAATGGTGGGGAAGGGGCACCTTCAATTCAAGGCACCTTCATTCCAAGGAGAAAATGGAGCCGAATCCTTGGGAGCAGAATTCCCAAGGGAAGGGGAGCTCAGCATTCCCAAAGGGAGCTCAGCATTCCCAAAGAAGGGGAGCTCAGCATTCCCATATATCCTATATGGACACTGGAATTTTTAGGGGATTTTTTAGGAGATTTTTAAGCCCTTCAGTTTTGTTTTTATTTTTCCTCTCGGCCATTGCAAATAAAATCCTGGTTTAAAATCGGGATTTATGGGGAGCGAGGGGATTCTCTAGCTCACAAAGATCGGGATCGTGGGGCTTTCTTCCCCCGAGGGAAAACTTGGAGGGAAAGAACAGCACAAAAATCGGGAAGTTTGGGGCGAAAAATGGGAGAAAATGTAAAGAATGTGGGGATTTGGCCACGCAGGAGGACGGACACATAGGATTTTCCCTCCCTCAGTGCCAGGGATGAATCCTAGCGGGATTTTCCCCCCTTTTCCAGCGATGATCCCAAGTTTCCATTTTGCAGAACCACAGCAACTCCGATGTGGTTTCCATTGACTGCGAGGTGAGGCTGGCCCCCAGTGAGGAGCTGAACTTGCACTTGCGTGGAAACCTGTGGATGAAGTCTCTGAAAGCAGTGAGTGCCCCACAGAAAACGGGGATTTCGGGGAGAAATCCCCCAAAAGATCCCTCACACCCCAAAAAACGTGAGGTTTTTCCCTCCCTCAGGAAGCCCAGGCATACGTGGGGTGATTTTTGCACCCAAAGCCGCTTACCCTGTTGGACTGTGCACCCACAGCACCTCGTTACGGATGGTTTAATTCCATAATTAAGTAATAATGTGGATTTAATCCATTTAAAACCTCCTTTTCACTGCCGTTCCGCCCCCTACTCCTTTCCTGCCCTGCCTCCTCCTCTCCCACGGATGGGAACAGAATCCCTGAGGACCCAAATCCACGGGGGTGGGATGGATCCCGTTGGGAACGGGGGATTTTCCCCGTGAGATTCTCATCCCAGCCCTCCCCGCGCAGCTGAAGTTCAAGGCACTGAAGCTCACCACCATCGCCGCGCTCCAGCGGCGCTTCCGGAGCGCCTTCGTTTTCCGGGAGGAGGATCCCAGCCGCCAGGTGAGGCCTGGGATTCAGGGGTGGGATCTCGAATTTTGGGATGCTGCCACATCCCTGCGCTGATCCCACTGGGAAAATCCCTGTGGATAGCAGTAACCCCTGTCTGGAAAGACTTGGAGCCGAGCTCCGGTCCTGGAATCACCGGAATTCCAAGGGGAAACTGGAGCCAAATCCTTGGGAGCAGAATTCCCAAGGGAAGGGGAGCTCAGCATTCCCAAAGGGAGCTCACATTCCCAAAGAAGGGAAGCTCAGCATTCCCAAATGAAGGGAGCTCAGCATTCCCAAAAGAAGGGCAGCTCAGCATTCCCAAACGAAAGGGAGCTCAGCATTCCCAAAGGGAGCTCAGCATTCCCAAAGAAGGGGAGCTCAGCATTCCCACTCTTTTCCCCGCCGTTCCCACCTGGAATCCACGGCGTTTTCTCTCCTCCAGATCACGTTCGAGATCTCGAAGCCAGACGAATCGCAGATTCCCATCTGGATCATCCTCGGGAGCACCCTCGGAGGGCTCCTGCTCCTGGCCCTGCTCGTCCTGGCGCTCTGGAAGGTGAGCAGCAGGATTCAGGGGGATTTTTGGGGGATTTTGGGGGATTTTTGGAGATTCCCACGCGTGGAGGAATGTAATGATGTACCCTTTAATTTAAAATACAAGTTTGAAAAAATATTTGAATTTCTCTTTATCTCCCCTGAAAGATAAAAAGCCAAAGATTTCTTTCCTGATTTACATATATGCTAATACAAAGACCTCCCAAACTTCACCTTAGACCTGGGACTATCTAGTTGACCAAAACCAAAAACCCCACCTAAACTGTTCCTCCTAAAAGCATTAAACAAAAGAACCTGGTAACATTTTTTAAGATATTGCAGCAAAATCAAAAATCTCCTTGCCTCTAACACAACTTTTCTCTGTAGAGTTTATTGTCATTAATAAACCTTTTTTTCTATTTCCAACGCTACCTTTAATGCCATCCCAACTACTTTTATGCCATTAAGAATTACTAAAAAAAAACCCCAAAAATAATAAACTCCCTAAAAATCCATAACACCTCACTCAAAAAATATTTTATCAGAGGAACCCTCTGGATCCAGCGCCCCACGAGCTCCTCGACACCACCGAGAATGCTCAAAATCCCCCCGAAAAAATCTTCTTTTCCACATAAATTAAATCCAGGAGCATCTCCCAGCTGATATCCCGTTAAAAACTCCTGGAATTACAGCGGGGTTTCGTTTCTCTTCCCTCCCCACAGCTCGGGTTCTTCAAGAGCGGGAGCCGGCGGCGAGCAGCGGCGCGGGAGCAGAATTCCCAAGGGCTGGAGTGACCCTGCCGGGGCCTGGAGCCCCCTCCCGGCTCTGGAGATTCCCGGGATCTCGGGGGATTTGGGGGCTGAGCTCGGCTTTGCTGCAGGAGGAGGGAACGGCCCTTGTGGGACAGTGCTTAGAAGCCATAAAGAACCCCTCAAAGCGACTGAAAATTCCCCAAAAAAATCTACTCGGAGGAGATTCCCGCTGGGATTCCGTAAAAATCCCCTCAAACCAATGGACAATTCCCCAAAAAGTGTCCTCAGAGGTTGTTCCAGCTGGGATTCCGTAAAAAAACACCTCAAACCAACCAAAAATTCCCAAAAAATCTCTTCAGAGGAGATTCCAACTGAGATTCCATAAATATCCCCTCAAATCAACCAAAAATTCCCAAAGAATCTCCTCAGACGAGTTTCCAACTGGGATTCCATAAAAAAACACCTCAAACCACCCCAAAATTCCCAAAAAATCTACTCAGAGTTTCTTCCAACCGGAATTCCATAAAAAACACCTCAAACCGACCCAAAAATTCCCAAAAAATCTACTCAGAGTTTCTTCCAACTGGAATTCCATAAAAAACACCTCAACCCAAAAATTCCCAAAAAATCTCCTCAGAGGTGCTTCCAACCGGGATTGTCACCAAGCGGGGACGAGGGGACACCAACATGAGGGGTCCCTGATAGGGGGCTGGAAAACTCCTTAAAATAATTAAAATTTCCCAAAAGAAAAATCAAAAAAAAACATGGATTGCTCCTTCCCGTGGCAGCTCTGCTGGCCATGGCTCTCAAACTGCCTTCGTTAAGCGGAGTAATTAAGCAGGGGCCTTAATTAGTCTGAATGCACTGAATGAAATTCTTGTGATTTCAAGCACCTTAAATGCCAAATCTCCGGTGTCCAGCTGTACATAATTCTTCTAAAAATAGGAGTGAAAGGAGAGGGGAAAAAGAGAAAAAAAATTTACATCCTGCAGAAAAAAAGAAAAAAAAATTGAGGAATATTTAATTCAAATTTTAAAATCACACTTGAATTTAAAAAAAAATTAAAATAATTTTTTAAAAAAATTAATTTAAAAAAGCAGTTTGATGAGTTTTGTCCCAGCAGAGCAGTTTGGGGAGCCCACCTGTATCATACCTGTACATAGCTGGTGCCATGGAAATCATGGAATTTTAAGGGCGGGAATTTGCCCTTGGCATAGTGGAATTATTTATGCTAATATTAATTTTATGGAAAAGAAGGAAGCGGATGTTTCCTGGATGTGGGATGAGGTTCGGGGAAACCCCATTCCTGGTATTTTTTAAGGATTAAAAATATGGTATTTTATAAAATTAAAATACCAGTACCAATACAAATTAAAATTTAAAATAAAATTAAAATTAAAATATAGTGTCTGGCCCCTTTTTGCCATGGATATGGGGGAAATGCTCTCATTATTTTGGGATATGATGGGGCTGCTCCCATCCCTCTGGGATCAGGGCCGGGGATAGATCCTGGAATTTTTCTATCTTTTATTTCCGTGGGATGTGAGGTTTTCTCGGGCGGGATGAGCTTTTGGGAGACCCAAACTTGGTATAAAATGGGATTAAAAAACTCCCAGATCCGATTTTGCACCCTCAGCTGGAGCAGGAATTGTGCATTTCCCAGTTTGGGATGGGTTGGGAGCTCAGGGGCCTGGCTGGGTGCAGGGATTCCCTGGAGAGCCCAAATCCTGGGATCCGGGATTTCAGCCCCGCTGGATCCCACGGGATCCTCCCCTCCCACATCCCCAGGATTTGGATCCTGAGACACCGAGGGGAACAGGCAGAGACCTGCCAGAGATGGGCAGCATCCCTCAGGATTTTAGAAATAGATATAAAAATAAATAAATATTTTAAAAACATACATATATATGCATA
>VXBQ01012746.1:32193-48632 GCA_013400175.1 Phainopepla nitens | reverse complement strand
TGATGTAAAGACTGCCCTCCTGTCCAAAGAAACCTTTGAACAATATTAATTTGCCACAGGCCTGTTTCTATATAACCTGATTTTTATCTCTTTTTTTTTTTTTTTCAGAGATGTGTCAGTGTGTGTGGTACCCGTTCAATGGTAGAACTGGTAACCTTGATTGAGTCATTCCTGTGCAACTAGAGGGGGAAGGTGCATTACCTTATTTTCACACAGCAATTGTTATGCTCATATTTAATAGTAATGTGCCTTTCATCTATCCAAACAATTAATTGTAACAGGGGAATATTAGTGGCCTATCTGTTAAACTGTTTGTGAACAAACAGTTTGGGGTTTGGGGAAAATTCTGTAAACAAGTTATCTAGGTATTTCCATCACTCCTGTAAATGTGTTTGTGCCTTGTGTTTCAATTTTGTGGCACTTTTTTTTAGTGAACTGAAAAAAGGTTCACTTTTTTTTNTTTTCTTTTTTTTTTTTTTATGGTGAACTTTTTCCCTTGTGATAGCTCCTTAAGGAGCTATGAAAATCTTTATTTTTAACATGCTGCAGTTTTGGATTTTGGAAATCAACTTGCAGAGGTCATGCTTGGATGCATTTTCTATTAGATTACTAGATTGTTATCTGGCTGAGACTGTTTGCTTTGTAGTCTGAGTAACTGTTGGAAAGAGCCTGTTAAACTGCAAGCTTGTAGTGATGCCATGTGAGGTGAGGAGAGGGAAATGCACAGATAAAGAAATTTTTCAGAATCTTTTAAGAATCTTTTCAGAACATGATCCAAGAACAGCATGTTTGCATTTTGAAGGCAGAAACTAACCCCAAACCCACTAAAAAGCATTCCACTGAAATTTGAAACTGCTTCTGTTCAAACACAAGTTTATCAAATGTGTTCTTTTTATGAAATGTTTTTGAAAAACCTAGTAGCAATGTTTGGGATTCCTTTTAAAAAGAAATCTTCATAGATAAACACTATGTTTACCAATACAAAATTCTCAAAGCTAAGTGAATTTATACCAAGATATAAATTTTAACTGACTTTGTGGTTTTGACACTGAAAAAATTGTCTTTACTAAATAGGTAAATTTCTGGGAAGCTTTGTGAGGATTTTGATGCTTTCTAGAAGTGGAGGTCATGTTCTTGGTTCAAGGAGGAGACTTGTGAACTTGTTGTGTGAGTTTTGAGACAAAGCTGAGTGCTCTGGGCAAGGAGTTTGATCTGCTTTAGCTCAGTATCACCTCAAAGCCTTGATACGACCAGTCTGATGTATCAAATGAAGGGTACAATGGACTTGTTTTAAGAATTTTATGTGTATTCCACTGAAGTAAAATTTGCATGGATATTTAGCATTATTAATCAAACAATCTTCTTTGTGTGGTTTTGTCTTCAAGAGGATTGAGATTAGCACCTAGTCAAGAAATTTCTAATTCTGCAATTGATAGTATAGTTTAGATAATGTTCAGATTTATTTTACATTTGGTTTCTGCAAATTTGAGTCATTGCTAATGAACTTTCATAGGCATTGTTGATCAGTACAGCATTTAACGTGGGAGTCCTTGTGCAAGGTAGGGGAATACTGTTCTATTTCCTAACAGATCTCTTTTATCATTATGGATCTTTTGAATACAGGATGTTTGGAAAGTGTAGAGAAGTGGAATGAAATAACTGATACCACCCCATTTCACTTCAATGTATGCAAGATCTGAATTGAAAACCTTCCTATAAAAGAACATGACAACCTGTTGGCAAATCTTCAGCAGTGTATGTAATAGTTCAGAGAAGTGAGGGTTTTTTTCTTTTCCCTCAATAAACCTCAGTAATGACTTTTGAATAACATATTTTCTCTAACAAATATTGAGACAAACATCTGTGCAAGTGGCTACTAAATGCAAGTTTTGTGCTGGCAGCAATACTTAAGTAATAATTACTAAGTTATCATTTAGGTCTTTGTCAGATCACTCATTAATTACCCTTAAGTGATCATTTAATCACCATTAGATTGCCATCTGATTTCTAATCAATCATCAATTACTTATCATTTGATCATAATTAAATCAATAATCAAATTCTTTTCATTAACAACTCAACAATGACTTCATACATTACTGGTGATACCTAGGTGTCACTCCATGCACTTGATTTCTTGGCTGTTGTAGGGTAGAAAAGGTCATTATAAGTATTTATTGTAGAACTGGATAGCTATTTGTGTATGGCCTATAATAATACTGCATTACTGTGTAGGAGTCCTTCACTTTGAAAGTGTTTCTAAAAATTCCAGATACTATCTTATCTTTTAGAATGAGCCTCCTCTATGTTCTATGGAGGACTGTTGGGAAGACATTATAGTCACCTCAGAGGGAGTATTGGGTAAGGATGGCAGATAGTTGTGAATAAAGCTAGTTGAGTTCTCTGTATTACTGGCTGCCAGTAGTGCTGAGGCATTTGCAGCACTCAGAAATGAAACATCTGTAGGAGGGCTTTTTTCCACTCCTTGTCACATGAATCTTCAGTAAATACTTTGAATTTGGTTGGACAGGGATTTGAGTCATTGTTTTCAAAGTAATGAGAGTTGAAGTTAAAAACATTGTCTTAAATAACGCCCTCTTACTGTGTTAATGATGGGACTGAGGATTTGGAGAACAGTCCTCACTAGTGCTCAGGACAAAAGTTCTCATGTAAATTTCTTGTATTGAGTTAATTGCCCAGGGTTTTGCAGATATATTTTTGTCTTGTTATGCAGTACGTTAAGACGATGTTCATTGTTCAAGATATTTAGAATAATGTGTCTACTGTTGCAAAGAATTCTGTTTCAGCCTGTAGGAAAGCTACCAGAGCAAGGAGCTGAAAACCAGCACAGATCACATGGGTCACACAGTGCCTCTATTGCATCAGGACTTTGCTATTTCATACAACACTGAGCATTTACTGCTCTTGGATATGTGAAATCTACAATTTTGATGAAGATAGATTGCTACATCTGGACTTCTTGGCTTGTCATCTGATGGGGCCTCAACTCATATCTGTTTTTCTGGTACTTAAATACAGTATTTTTTGTGCCATGAAGTGTGAATTCATGTCTCTACTACGTGCTGGTTTTCCTGAATGATCAGTAAACTTGGTATGGTCCTACTTTTTGTGATTTTCCCTAAATTCTTTAATCCCTGTCAGCTTTTCAGTGCCAGTCTGCATACTTCCTGGGATGACAGGTCTGTGAGATCCTGCTTTCTGCTTTGCTGCCTGTTCTCTCCAGCACTCCCTGGCGCCTGGAAGAAGTCGACACTAGCCTTCCTCCATCAAAGTCTCGTCTGAAAGGAAACCAGGTACTGTTGCAAAGTACAGGAACAGTCTCTTTGGACCTTTCTTGATGGGAAAAAAAGTAATGCAATAGGTCCATGAAGTGTATTTCATAGAATCATAGAATGATTTGGGTTGGAAGGAACCTTGAAGATCACCTCATTCCAAATCCCCTGCCTTGGACACCTTCCACTAGACCAGGTTGCTCAGAGCCCTACTCAGCCTAGCCTTGAAATTTCCAGGGATGGGGCACCCACAGCTTCTCTGGACAAACCTGTTCCAGTGTCTTACCACTTACCAGTCTCACAGTAAAGAGCTTCTTCATAATACCCAATCTAAACCTGCCATCTTTCAGTTTAAAGCCATTAACCCTTGTTCTATCACTATATGCCCCTGTAAAAATTCCCTCTCAAGCCCTCTTGTAGCCCTTTCAGCTACTGTAAGGTGCTAAAACATCTCCCTGGTGCCTTCTTTTCTTCAGCCTGACCCACCCCAGCTCTCTCAGGTGGTCTTCATAGGAGGGGTGCTCCAACTTTCTTGATCTTCATGTCCCTCCTTTGGACTCTAACAGATCCAAGAACTTCTTATTTTGGGCACCTCAGAGTGGGCACAGTACTCCAGCTGGCAGTCCATTCCCCACTCCAGTAACTTGTTTGCAGATGAGTGTGCACCTCCTGTCATGAGAGAAAGGCACAATTGCAATTTGGGCATGAGAAAGGCTGGCTTGCTCATCTCTGAGGTGTCTTACTCCTGCACCAGGAGAGAGACAGGATCATCCAATGCTCTTCTTAACAACTAACATTTTGTGAAAATCTCAGACGTGCTTTGCATAACTCTGAAGAGAGCGAACTGCCTCACAGTTCAGTTGACATGTGAACATACAAATATTTCCAGTCTTTTCTTCAAGGACCAGATGTTTCAGTTATTTTGGAAAATCTAAATGTGCTGCTTAAGCAAGAGGTCTCTTCTTGCTTTCTGATAAATCAGAAGGCAAATGCAGTCAGGGAGAGGTGTATGAGCAGTGATCACCATTTGCAGGAGATGTATCTATAAGATTTTTACAGTTTTCTGGCAGTTAAAGTGAGCAGACCTGCAGTATGGGGCCAAAATGAGATATGTACTGTTTTTCTTTGCAGGACTTTATAAGAAAGAGGTTCAAACTTATTTCATTTGTAGCCTATAGTCTCTCAACAGAAAGCTCACTGTTGAGATAAGACTGGACAAGACAAACTTCACCCTCGCCAAGTTTCAGGTTTCTCTTTGACTGTCTTTGGGATTTCTCAAGGTCTGGCTTCTTCTGCATATATTCTCTTTGTATATGGGTCACTTCACACACTTTAAGTATCCTCCCTGGTCAGCCCAGGAGCAGCAGTGCTCTTAGCTGGCAGTGAGGAGGAGTTGGGGTAAGGGTAGTATTTGATGTGCCTCACTCCAGGTCATCAAATCTCACTATTTTCAGACATCTGATATTTCTGGGAAAGTCTGGTCTTTCAATTTTTCTTCAGCTTCAGCTGGCAGCAGTTTTGACCCCATCGTCTTTTAATCATCTGGCCTCTAGTTTCTTTTATTACATGGTGATTTCCAGCTACGAAAGAGGAGGAATTTTTTTTCCCTGACTGTATTTTTTTTTTTAATTTAGCTTATGTTCTCTGCAGAACTATGCATTTTCTTTGAGCAGTATACGGTTTGAATAGTTTGGGTAGATGTGACATTTCCAGGTGGAGCCTTTTGCCTGCAAAGGGTGAAGGGTGGCTAAGGACACACATGAAACTCTCAGACCTGCACAGACTTCTGTGAGTGCAGCTAGCCACTAGATGTCACCATTATTTTAAAAATAAACAGCTGTGCTACCTATTGGCCATTCCTGCTTAGAATGTGCTGATGTGAAGTTGATGAGACTTGGTAACTAGTGCCTAGAAGCTACAGGTTTTCCTATTTATGAAATGCCCAGTGACACCTGTATGGCTAGCAGCATACCAGGGTGAA
This sequence comes from Phainopepla nitens, assembly GCA_013400175.1. Lineage (NCBI taxonomy): Eukaryota > Metazoa > Chordata > Aves > Passeriformes > Bombycillidae > Phainopepla > Phainopepla nitens. Next base: position 43,358 of record VXBQ01012746.1, on the reverse strand, counting down.
TCTCACTCATAATTTCCCACATTTTTAGACATTGTGGAAAAAAGACACCAGTACCTGCTAAAATGGCTGAGAACAAAGTAGGATTTCATAATAAGACTTTGGAAGTTCAATTGTGCTTGCATTCAAGTGTGAATCTATCAATGGAGTGAGTGAGGCAGCTCCCTGTCAGGAAAAAAAAAAAGCTTTTACATCATGGAGCCCCTGAGGAAGGCTGAAGAACTTTTGTGTGCACTTTAGGGCTGTATTTAGCGGGGAAGCTGGCTAAACTGATTTAGTGACTCTCTGGTGTAGGCAAGATACAGTCTTTCTTATATTCTCTCCATTGCTCTTCAAGTGGCTAATTTGATAGAAAATAAGCCAGCAGGAGAAAACAAGTAGTTTTCTTTTGGGAAGGTGATCCTTCTCTCATCAGATGAGTGCCTGTGTCAGCCCGCAGGTGAGACTGTGCAGCTGAGGGCAAGATTCAAGAAAGGCAGAGGGACAACCCTATGACAAATGTGAGTCATTAGGTTTTTCCTATTTTCTGTTTGCATTTTTTGCCTTTGCATTCTTTGAGGCACAATAACTACCTGTCCCGTAGACTCGATTTCCATCCTCTTGCTCTTTTTTCTTTGACAGCTATTCCTTCCTATTTCCTGGGTAGAGCTCGAGTGTTCTCTGCAGTTCTCTGTGCCAATTTTCCTGTCCTCAAGAGAGGACTAATCCATTGTTTTACTAATCCATCTCTTCCCATTCACATTACTCTTAAACATTTCCTTTTTCTCTATTTCCCACAGTAAGTAATTTGCAGTTAACTCTTTATTTCAAGCCTTGTATCATTGCTTCAGTGTAGTTTTTTGTGCAGTCATTGGGTTTGTCTTGGCAGATCTCTTTATCCATCTCGACATTAGAAGTTGGAGAGGAGTTAAGAGTTGGCTGGAACAAATGGCAGAGGGCCTGCAACTGTAAATCCAATAGGACAAGGGCTCTCTGGTGAAGAGCTCAATAAAATGTCAGTGCTTAACAACTAATAAAGAATAAAATGATAATAGCCCATTTCAGGCTCCGCTTCATGTCAGCATTGAAACTACGTCTGCTGACTCACAAAGGACATATAAACTCCCATTCTAATTCTTTTTGGTGTGTTCCCATGGTTCCCATGCTGCATGGTTACTGCACAGTGCATAATTTTAGGTGCTTTATAACATTTTTGATTTTCTGTAGGCTTTTGAACACTTCTTATAGGTAGATCTTCTGCTGAACTCCTATTTTATCTGTTACCATTATTCACTCGGGGTAAATCCCACTTGACTTTCTGGAGGAAGGAAAGAAGTTAGTCCCCAGGGCTTATGGAGCCCTTGGTCTCAAATGTATCTGATGTGAAGAGGTTTGAACTGGGATTGAATCCTATACTCCCCGAAGCACTCGCATGTTTGCGAAATTGTTATGTTTGCTAGAATCCAGTAAATACCAGACGTATACTTTATTCTGAGTTGAGAATTTCGTATCCTCCTGGAGCAAAATATTTTATTTCCCACATGTTTTGACTACATTATATTGGCGCCACTCATGTCAAGCCACTTAAAATTGTGTCAGCATTCTCATTATAAGTTGTTTTTCAGAGGTTATAACTTGGACATGAAAATTTGCTTCCACTTAGAAACTTGGTCTTAGCCCAGAAGTAATTAACAAACCACCAATATTTTCTTTCAATATAATTTGTGTTACTTTGGGAGGAGAAGAGAGAATAAAAAAATTAACACTGAAAAATGGAAAAGTGTGCATTACAATTTGTTCAACTTTGACCAACTAAATGATAGAAAAAACCAGAATTTGTCAATCTTGTTAAGCTGTAATGCACTTCAATATGTTTTTAGTTTTATCAGTTTGTTATGTGGAAAAATGGAGAGAAGTAGGTCGGAATATGCATGAAGGGATGAATCTAATGCCTACCCCTGCATGTAGGGTGTGCAGGTACTATCCCTTCAGCATTTATCAAAATCTGGGAGTACCTTTCCTGCTCTGAACTTTAAATCCTGTCAATCTGAAAGTGCCACTGCCTCTGACTTTGTTATATCTCTTATGTGTCTAAGAAGTTACGAAGTAAAACACCCTCCTCTGGGGTGCAGGATTATGTAGATCCAAAGAATGGTAAAAGTGAGCTACTCCATTTTTTTATGGTAGGTGCATGTGGATCATGTTCCTGGGCACAGCAAATGGACAGAAGAGTAATTGGGATGTCCCAGATGGGGCCTCTCTGGGTGAATCATGGCCAGGTCCTGTTTGTTTGCAAGGTCTCAAAGTACCTCTGTTTGGTGAGTGATGAATGGTTGCTGTGGTTTAACCCCAGCCAGCGGCCAAGCCCCAGGCAGCCACTTGCTCACACCCCCACCAGTGGGACTGGGAGAGAAGTGGAAGGGTGAAAGCTGGAAAACTCGAGGGCTGAGATGAAGACAGTTTAACAGGCAAAGCAGAAGCCATACACGCAACCAAAACAAAGCAGGGAGTTAATTCATCACTTCCCATGAGCAGGCAGGAGTTCAGCCATCTCCAGGAGAGCAGTGCCCGTCACATCTAAGTGTCACTTGGGAAGACAAATGTCATCATGCCAAACACGCCCCCTTCCCTCTTCTTCCCTCCCGTTTGTATCCTGGCCATGATGTCACATGGTCTGGAAGGTGCCTTTGCTCAGTTGGGGTCACCTTTCCCAGCCGTGTCTCCTCCCACTCTCCCAAGCACCCCCAGCTTCCCTGCCAGCGTGGCAGTGTGAGGAGCAGAGCAGGCCTTGGCTCTGTGTAAGCTCTGCTCAGCAGTAACTAAAACATCTCTGTGTGATCTTCACTGTGCTCAGTACAAAGCCAGAACACAGCCCCATATCAGCCAACGTGAAGAAAACTAACTACCCCAGCCAAAACCAGCACACTGGTTCACTGGAGTTACAGTGATTCTTGGGTTTTGTAAGATCGAAGACAGGGAAAATGAGCAAAAAAGATTGTTTTGGTGTTTGGATTTGTTGAAAAGTTCCTGTAAGTGTCCACCTTAATCAATGTACCTCTTACCATGTACACTTACAGAAAACTTAAGGGAAAGGCTTGTTATAGAATAAATGGAGAAGCCGGGTGATATGATTCTTATAGTACATATGGGAAGGCATGTTTCATTAATAAATCTGCTGCTGAAGTTATTTTTTACTATGAAGGGGGATTCTAGTGGCCAACTTTAACTGCCTGTTTTACATGGGATTATGTCAAAGATGGATTTCAGCAAGCGAGCATTCTGTGTAGTGAGGACACAGATGTGGTAATTGCTGAGAATAACTGTGCTAATACTTTTACTGACCAACAGAGACGTTTAGCTCAAAAAAGATGTCAATCTTTCTATAGAGAAATGTGAAGAAATAGTACAGGCTCTCCTCACATTTAAAACCCAGTGACTGTGGAATGTTTTAGGCTTTCAACCCTGTACAAAATTTTGTGAGAGAAAGGGAGCCCTTGCATCCAGTGTCAGGTTTCAGTAAATATTGGTCCTTACAAAAGACTGAACAAATATAAATTTCTGCATAATAAAGAGTTTCCAGCAAGAGGTCTTTTGAATCAGAACAAACCAGCCTGAATCTCACCATCGCAATCAACTATAAATGGAGTGAAAACTGGGTTCAGAAACCATGGAGACTCATCAATCAGTGTTATATTGCCAGTAGTTTTTCAAGTTTGGTCTTGGACTAAAATATTCAGAGTGAAGTCTAATATACCATGTTTCAAAGGACAGAAAACCAAATAGCTTTTCTTTAGAAATGCATTTTAGAGGACTTAGTACAAACAAGTATTTTTTAAGTTCAAAAACAACTCCAAAAGAAGTTTATTGTGGAATAGAATTTGACTATAAATATATGTCTCCAAAGAGTCAAATCCTGTCCTGGGGAATCCATTATCATGAGTCTCCTCTAGTTCAAGAAAACATCAGCTATGATTCAGATCTGTCTTTGTGAGTGGAGGTTATCATGAGCTGAGGCTGACTCTAGGCTGGTATGTTTTAATGGGGAGTAAAGAAGTGGCTGGTTATGAGGAAAATTAAAAAATAAAAAGGTGAGTGAAGTCTATTGCCCTTGATGTAAAAGATGGAGTGCTGTCTGGACTTCAGCACAGAGAAACTTGGGATCTGAGCCTCGACTGACTGAGTTGGAGAGGAGGGATGTCTTAGGAGGAGAGATAACTGAGGCCCAGCTGCAGGGAGGAGAGAGAGATGAAAATGCACTTAAGTGTGGTCTCTTAGGCTTCAGTTTTGCAAACTGATCTGTTCAGGCAAACCCTTACAACCACACAAAGCCCTGTTGAATATAATAGGATTTTATGCAGGCTCATAAGAATCAACTTGCAGGAATGGGGCCCTGAGTCCTTGGGAGGGGTTTACACTGAGAGCGAGTAACACAAGGAATAGTTGGAAATGACACATCTCAGCTGTCCCTGGTTTTGAACCAGGAATTGAGAGAGTGAGCTGGTCTTGTGGGGCATCCAAGATGACAGTGTTACATTTATGTTGTTGTAGTCTCAGTGCTTCTCTTATAACCCCCAGAGGAATTTACATTTGGTATCTTTTCCCCCACCCTCCAATATCTTTCAGCCTAAAATCTGGCAGATGAGAGCTCGGCCTGGAAGGATGGTGACTTCTGAAATGTGAGTGCAATTGGCTTTGCAGGGCAGCTGGAAGAGGAGAAAATATCAGCTGGTTTCCAATTTGTTTTACAAAATAGTACTTCATGCTAGAAAAACTAGATGATGTGGAGAATGTTGTCTAGGCTTGTCAATAAGATAAACTAGATTTTTGCTTACCACAGAGCCTGTCAGAACATTTTTGATGAGTTTTAGAATTACAGTGGACTTCATTCCTTGGCAGTCCCTATAATGTATGGATGAATCTCACTGACAATTTCTAAACAGTAATTACAGTTAGAGGACCTTTATACATTTCATTTTACTGTGATTGCTTTACCTAGCAGAGCCTGACTGTTCTGAGTGCCTTGTTAGACCCAGCTGCAAAGGTCTAATGTGACAAGGTGATGACAGAGACCTCTAGTACAATTTGATTGTTCCCAGGGCAAGGCTATTATTTGGGCTTCATCTTCTTTGATAGCATAATTCAGCTCCAGGTAGGCATTGTAATCTACCACTGCTGGCAGTTTTATGCTCACAGGTTTCACAGAGTTTCTATGGGAGGTGCTTTAACCTCCTGTTTTAGCTAAATCCATCTTGTCTGTGCCTAAGAGCAATACTGGTACCTTTAGTATGAGTCCCTAATTATGAGTGATGAATTCCTTCATATGCTAGTAGAAAAAATATTTCAAATACTAAATGGAATCTTGAATATTTACACTTAAAACCTTACTCTCTATCTGGGTTTCATCCTGAATATGTGTTTACTGAATAAATGGCAATTCTTGCCTATTTCTTTTTGCCATAAACTAAGAAGTTCACTAGTTTAATTCAGAGGCAGACACTCTTGGACAACTAGATAGATCCATGCCCGTGTGAGGCCTCAACAAACACTGTGACTGCCCAGACCATGGGGAGGAGGCTGAGGAGATTTACAATTAAGTTTAGGAAACGCTGAGGGCAGTGGATACATTAAATGGAGAATTGCTGTTCTCACAACTGGCATGACACAAGAAGTAGATGGCACTGGATGGAGCTAGTTTGAGGCAGCTTTAGGAAAAGGAAAACATTTTGGGAGGTTTTGTAACAGGGGATGGTGGAGGTAGGTTCAAAAGGATGTGACAAAGGCATGTGCATGAAGGGAATCTGGAAGAAACCAAGGAGAAATGTACTCACCAACATCCCTGGTTCTGGATACTAGGAAGGGATAGGGGAATGGACAGCAGAGAGTACTATTCTCATGAGGCCATTTATCTCATTTACTACTGCCAGATATCTAATAGTGGACTAAATGGACCATGTAAGAGCCCTGACTCAAGGGCAATTTTATAACAGAGTCAGGGCTCTTACAGATCCTGTCTCACATTTTCACTCATTAATGAAGCAGAGAGACAAGGGCCTCATGTGTAAGAAGCACAGAATTGTTAAGACTGGGACAAAACTCCAAGACCAACTCCAACCATTAATCCAGCACTGCCAAAGCCGCTGCTAAATCGTGTCCCTAAGTGCCATATCTGCCTATCTTTTAAATACCTCCAGGGATGGTGACTTAAACATTTCCTGTTCCAGTGCTTGGCAACTCCTTCAGTGAAGAAACTCTTCCTGATGTCTGATCTAAACCTCCCCTGGTGCAACTCAAGGCCATTTCCCCTTGTCCTGTCGCCTGTTCCCTGGGAGAAGAGACCAACCCCCACCTGGCTACACCTCCTGTCAGGCAGTTGCAGAGAGTGATCAGGTCCCCCTCGAGCCTCCTTTTCTCCAGGATAAGCATCCCCAGCTCCCTCAGCTGCTCCTCACAGGACTTGTGCTCCAGACCCTCCCCCAGCTCTCTTGGTCTTCTGGTAACTGGCAGTTCAGACCTATGCAGTGACATAACAGAAATGCAAAGTTTCCTTCTGAGTGGCTGTGACAGCAAGTGAACTTTCAGGGTGGTGAATAGCACCAGAAATGTGGCTTGCTGGATTAGTTCCTAGTTTTGCAAGATGTGGATACATGGCTGGCAAGGCTGATGCAGGAAGTTTCCAAATGTGATTCTGTTGTGGTCAGTGTGATGGCAACAGAGATTAATTTGGCACTGGGTGTCTTTTCTTAGCTTATTGAAATATAATTCTAAAATATTTTATTTCAGCTTTTAATAATATTTTTCTTATTTTTGGAAGATCTGCAAATTAAGCAAGATATGACTGATAAAAAGTGGCTGTAGCTAGACAGCAATTTCTTAGTTCATTCTTAAAAAGTATTATCAAACAAGTATCAAAATCTATCTTAAACATGTAGATAGGATAAAGTTTAGATGTATAAGTGCCTTTCTGTGGCTTTCCTTAAATTTGATTTCAGGTTAAATTTCTTTTACATTTATCCAAGTCTGCCTGACTCCTTTTAGTCTGCTTCCTTTGCAGAGTTGATCCACAGAACCTGTGGAATTTGATCATTCCTAATTTGTGATTTTTCTTCGATGTTTTCTCAGTATTTATTACTTGTTCTATCCACCTGATCCATGTGGATCTTTTCTATCCATTTTTAGAGCAATTACTTCCTCTCTTCAGTTATGCAAAATATACCTTATTAAATAACCTGAGTCCTTGAGTGTCACAGTGAAAAGCAGGCATTTAAGTTTAAGTTTCTAATCCATTATGATTTTCTATGTTCTAGCTTGGGATTGTACAGACTACACTTACACTGCTGTTCATGCAATTTCTTTATGTAGCCAGAGAGGAAAAGAAAAACCCACCAAAAGGAATGAAGTGTATTCTGATTTGGGAATGACTGATTGCATTACTCAAATGCAAGGCAAGGAGACCTTGTGATATCTTAACAAAATTATAAATGTTTTTTTCAGGAAACACAGACTTAGTGTGACAATGGCACAGTCAATTCTCTTCCAGATTTGAATGTTATTGAACATACAGTATGTGCCCTTTCATCACAGTATCACACACAGGGTACAAACAAGTCTTTTCATGGGGGAAATATACTCACAAAAAATCTTTCTTCCAAGGCCTAGCAGAGACCTCTTTTTAATTTTTTTTCAGGCCTTATACAACTGTTCTGCTGCCTCTGTTTTCCACAGGAGGTACAATCTGACAACATCTTTCATCCTTGATGTGTTGAGTAAGAGAACTTCTGTCTTAGCTATGAAGTTTCTTTTCCCAAATGGTGAACTTGAATTAAGGGAAAAGGAGAAAGGATTTAGTCTAAGTGGCAATATCTTTATTATCTATTAATAATACAAATTATTTTCTTTCCTAAAATCAATCAACCTGGGGGTAGAACCTCTTGCTTCAGTGCCACTTGATTTATATTCCTATATTTCTTAAAAAGGTTTTGTTGGCCATCAGTCTTCAAAAGCAAAAGCAAATAATGAGGAGTATTCAATGGCAAAAATCCTGTTAACTTCAATCTTACTGGCTCAGTCAGGCCATAATCTTATAAGCAAAATACCCAGGAGCATCTTTTCTTCTGGACAAAACTAAAAATTTGAGCACTAAGCCGTGCTTAGTATGTTTCAGTGTATTCTTTTGAGGAAGCACAGAGAATATAATTCTCTGTCTATAAATAAATTTAACAGATATAGAGTGCATTACTCAATGTTTAGCACATTCTCATATCTTTTATTAACTAGTAAATTGTATCTGCTGCAAATGGCCTTTTCTGGCTCTTCCTCACCTCTTCTGTTGTGAGGAGCTTTGCTGACTGCTTTTCTTCATTTCTGCTTATTGTGCATCCAGCAAACTGCATTTCTGTGCATGCAGTGCATAGCTCCCTGTCTCCTTCCTCAGGACAGATTATTTCCCTTTATTTTATATAGTGTTCCCACCCTCACCCGTTCTTGCTGTCTCCTGCACAGCTTTCAATTTGCATCTTGATCTCTCATTCTTTCCTTTTCTTAGCTCTCTGAGTCTGGTGTGATCAATATTCTCATTCATCCTCATGTCTTGTGTGTTCTTTGCCCTTGTCTCTGGGACTGCTGGTCCCACAGCACCATGTGCCTGCTGTTACAGGATCAACAAGGTGCAAGGGTGACTGAGGGACAAATAAAGGACAATGCATTAACATCAGCTTCAGGTGATTATTTTTTTATGTTTTGGGGGTGGGATGGGTTAGTATTCAGGTATTTCACTGCATGTCTTCCTGTCTGTATGGCCGTGGAGGCTGAGAGGCAAGAGCAGGAGTTTGGACCTGGGTATCGGATAAAGAGTGAGCTCACTCTTTATGGTAGTGATGTAGGCATAGTTCAGCTCTACCTGGTTTTTAAAACTACACTCTCACATTAAACCATATTTAAAGAATATGAATGAGAGGTAAAATCTGTTTTATCTTAGCATATTTTGAATAGTTAAGGGGCTGAAATCCTTTGTAAGGAACTGGGTAACCTGGAAAGTAAAGTCTCAAGACTGTTTATACCTGACTAAAGCTCTGTTGTCCCCACAAAAATGTACATCTGGACATCTCACAATCTTTTGTCATGTATTTATGCCTGTGAAATATTAAAAAAACCCCAACAAACACAAAGAAAGAACAGAGTGCTTTCTTTTACTGCCTCCTCTGCACAGTAGGTAAGTGACCCCCAGCACACCTTGTGTGTGTGGGAACCTCTTGTGGGCTCAAGTAGGGATGAGAAAGAAAACAACTGTTTCAGGAAGATTACTTTGGTGTAATATGAGCCACAAAACACCATCTAACCTGTTTTAAAAGGACAGTCCTTAGCTCAAGGAGATAATTCACAGAGACTAAAATGCTAATCATCATCTCTCTTATGACATGATCCATTTCACCCAAATCCTTCTGGCGCTCACTGGGAAATCAGCATCCACGTCACAGTCTGGTTTGAGAATCACAACCCCAACTTGCTATTACATTTGGTGAAGTAACTGACTCACGTATGATTAGTTTTGCCTTTTTTGAGTCCTTGGTATGGGCTACTTAAATATGGTTCATCATTGCAAACAGGAATCAGGAACGGATTTGGCAGCTTTTTATGTCCAGAGTGTGTATCCCAGAGGAAGGATTTATCCTACTCATTGCTCTGCAGAGAAAGGCAATTTGTTTTCTTAATTTGTTCCGAGGTAAAAATTGATGAGATCAGAGATTTTCCCATTGCTAAAAATAAATCTTCAATTGCTTGATTTCCTGCTGGTGCTCATAATATTATCCCTTAATATAAATCAGCAAAGTCAGCACAGGAGTGCTGCAATGAACATACCTGATTTCTGACTACCTAAATGACCTACACTGCATTGCTGCAGCAGCTCCTCAGTGATCACAGGTATTTGTTCATCTTCTGTCAATAAGTGTTATGTTACTCACTTTGAAAATATTTCACTTTCAGCCTATTGCTTAACATAAGCAAAAAAACCTCCAAAAAATCTGCTGCAGTTCCAGGAGGAAAGGCCAAAGCCAGTGTCTGATCAGCTCTTCCAGTCAAACACTCTTGAAACAAGTCCTTGTTTTCTCAGTTGCAGCAGTTTTTAGTGTAATCTCTATGGGCTACATGAATCTTCTGGTGTCAGTGACTGATGGTGTCTCACGTGGGTTGTTAACTTTATTTTCTCTGGACTTCAGTGCTGCTTTGGGCCCAGTAAACCAGGGTCTTTGGAAAAATGTCTGCAAGGGTATGAAGTTGTCTGCAATGCTGTTTTGTGGCTTTCAACTTTCCTTAGGAAAGGTTACACTGAACTTTAACCATGTCCAGACTATGTTGGTTTTTTTTTTGTCCTAGCTGAAAAGACTCAAGAAAGATTTTTATTTTGGAATCTGAGACCTAATCAGAGTTAAACTTATTCAAACTTATTAAACTTATTCAAACACCTTTCTTTGGCTCACATTTACATGACAAAGTGTTATGCTTTCTGAAGTAGTGGCTGTATTATGCCTGTCTGATGTGGAGATAACTAGTTGTGTGGCACATGTCTGATTATTTAGAAAATACTACTGCTAAAAAGTATAAGAGAATAACTCCTCACTAATATGGACCAGAAGTCCTGAATGCTGTCTTTCCTTTGATATGCCTTTCATATTCTACCAAGCTGCCTTCAAAACATGATTTTATTCTTCCTATTTAAGACAATTTATGAGAGACTATAGCTCTTTGGTGCTTGATACTGTGCTTGGTCTAACTTTTAGGCCAGCATGTGAACTACTTCACATATATGAACATGCAACAAAATGTACTTTGTTCTCATATGCATGCTAACACTGTTATTAGACCACAGGGACATTATTTGAAATACTGAGTAATCTGAGTTGTCAGAAGAATGTAAATACTAAACTTCAGACTCACATCACTGTTGCTGAGAGCAGTGTCTTGGCTCTCCTTAGTGTGTAGCATTGCCTTGTAGATGGGACTGGAGCTAATGCACTGGAATTGCATTGCATTCCCATGCAAGAAATCCAGACAGGTCTAATTTCCTTTTATTCCTGAGCTCAGGCTTCACTATGTTTCCTGATTCTTCTTGGGGGACCAGGCTTTCAGGCTGTGTTTAGCTCAGGGAATGCAGAAGCACTTTTGACCTCTGACCCATAGGTGTGCACATTTGT
>VXBQ01012737.1:0-87417 GCA_013400175.1 Phainopepla nitens | reverse complement strand
GGGCTGCCTCAGGCGGGCGGGGCTGCCGTGGCCCCGTCCGCGGCCGCCGCTCGGGTCGCGCCGCGCCTGGAATCATCGACTCACAGAATCATGGAGTCATCGAGGTGGGAAGAGACTCTTCAGATCATCAAGTCCGGCCGTCAACCCAGCACTATCCCTGTGACCCCTAAAGCACTAAACCATATTACCCAGCTCCAGATCCAAATGCCTCAAACAGCTCCAAGGATGGTGACTCCACCACGTTCCTGGGCAACCTGGCATCATCCGCACAGAATCACAGAACCAGTTACGTTGGAAAAACCCCGAGGTCATCGAGTACAACGCGACCAAACATCATCATGTCAACTAAATGCCCCACCCAGTCTTTTCTTAAGCATGTCCAGGGACAGCCACCACAGCCTTCCTGAGCAGCCCATTCCAATGTCTAATAACCATTTCTGTGAAGAAATTCTTTCTCCTGTCCAACCTGGACCTCCCTTAGGCCATCTTAAGGCGAAGTCCTCTTGCCCTTGACGCTGGCTGCCTGGGATAAGAGGCCGACCCCACCTGGCTACAACCTCCTTTCAGGCGCAAATAAAATCAGGAGCAATAAAATCACCCCGGGCCTCCTTTTCTCCAGGCTAAACACCCGCAGCTCCCTCAGGCAGGTGATCGGCCGAGGGCTGTGGGGCTGGGGCCTTGCCGGCCGCCCTGGTGAGGGGCGTCAGCACCGATCTGCGCTGCCCCCTCAGCTCCGCTGGCAGCTGGGGTCAGAGCCATGGCCGTGTCGGCAGGGCCCGTGCCAGCGGGACCCCGGGCACGGCCCCGCTGGGGACAGCACTCTATGTGTGACAAAACTGAGCGGCCGAGTGTGAAGTGAAGGCTGAAAGGAAGTGGTTGAGATGGGAACCTACGCTATTTGGGATTTTTCATTTGTTTGTTTACGTTTCTTTTCCTCTGCTAGCTAAAAGGGGGGAAATCCGCATCCGTGAGGTGCCAGGGAGATGCCATTGTGCCCATGAGCTTCCTTGCCTGCGTGCATCCTGGAGCTGGAGCCCAGCGGGTGGGATCAGAGCACACGCAGCCCACAGCTCGTGGTGTCGCCCCTGGGACGGAGACTCTCACCACTCTCACCACTCTCACCACCTCTTCATCCCAAACAAAAAAAGAAAAAAGAAAATCTGGACAGCAATTTTTTTAAGCTTGATTTATTGCAAGTTTTGTTTATGTATTCATCACAGGGGCTCTAAATCTAGTTGACCAAAACCTGGGGACTGTATCTAGACAAAAAACATCAGGTAAACCATTCTGATACCAGGCCCTAAGAGCCTCACACTTTTACAACTGTGCTTCTTACATCCAGGCGTGAACTTTCAGACTGGAACAAAGTACAAACTCACAGCTTGGCTGAGTTCAGTCAGTTTCCTGACCGAAATAATGGTTTGTATTGGAAATTTTTCAAATAGCCTTGAAGTTACTAAAAAAAAACCCAAAAAACCTCAGAAAAAATAATAGGGAGCCTTTCTCTTAAGTTAGTATTTTTTAGTAGGCCAGAATGACTCAGAAGAGCAGTGTGCTTCCCTTAAATGTACTCATTTTTCATTATAAAAAAGGGGGGAACTACTGTGAATTTTAACAGGGACCATCTGTAATCAGGCATCACCCATTTTTAAGACTTCTCAGTTTAGGGATTTCAGGGATGTATTTTTACTTAAGATAGGTGTGCAAGGCAAACTCTTCAAAACTGCTCCATTTGATAGAAGAATAACCTAATAATCTAGTTGCATTTATAGGTTCTTTTCACAGAGTAATACAAAAAGTATTTCTGTGCCTAGTTTATCTTATGAGGTAAGCGAAGTCTTCCAAACCGAGTTCGTGTTGTAACAAGTTTATTTTTCCGCTGTGATTAAAAATGCAGCAAGACTGTGCTGTCTTATGCAGGGCAGCAACAATGACATGTCCAAACCTATGAGCACATGTGGAAATAGTGTCTGGAAAAGCCAAGATATAGGCTCAGTGTGTAGAAGGCGCAGTGCTAGTCCACAACATCTAGCATATGAGATATACACAGACATCTGTTTACAGTTTTCAATAAAATGCTTTAAACATAATCGTTATTAGGTTTTACATGTCAGAAAACCTTTTTTAGTTGGTTGCTCTTTTAGAAATCATTACCTTGTATCTCAAGCAGTAAGATGTATTAGTGCTTCTATCTCGTCTATTTCTGGGATTATTCACAAGTTTATGGCTAGGAATGTTCTTATGCAGCTGCAGAATTTGGATCCTCAAAGATTTCCTGTGACAGAAGGTTATTATTTTATGAAAGGAGTGTGAATTATTCACTACTTTTTCAGTTAATTTACTTTTGTACATAAGGAAAAATAAATATTAGCTTCATAATAAACAACGTTGTGATTATTACTCACAGAAGTACGTTTCACCTGCTGAATATCCTTTACCCTAATGTACTGAAGAAACTTTTAGTTCTTATTATCATAAGCAAAGGGGACGTATCTTTAGTCACATTTACTGACATGTAGTATCCGACATAAGAACATTTCAGTCAAAGAAGAAACCTTATAATGACCTGATTCTCAAGAAAATAGATGCTTGGCCTTGCTTGCCTGTTGAATGTTTGATAGGGCAGACACTCCACAAAGACAACACAGACACATGAGTAGATAATTACTCATTTTAACTATGCTGAAAAAAAAGAAATGTCAGCACGAGTGAACTCCGTAGCAGGAGCTGGCCGCTCTGAAGCTGTTGGTTCTGTGCGAGCTCATAGGAGAACTGGCTGCCGGTGTCCCACCCTAGCTGTGGGAGCCCTTGGTAAAAGAGCTCTGCTGAACCACACGTGTGCTCTCACATCCCTGTCAGGGACTCTGCCATGAAGTTTCTCTTCTCTGATCTGCTGTTCAAAATAGCAACGGCTCCTTGGCATGACCTACTTAAAGGCTGACACAACAAAGCCGTGTGCTCAAAGAGGGCACTGTGTTATCTCTACTGGCGCCAAGATGTGTCAAAAGAGCAGCCTGGAGGACTTGTGTTTAAAGATGTGGTCTCACAAGAACAGGGCCGAGACCAAGCAGAGACCAATGGGAAAGTTTCCCATTTTGTGGTAATAACAGACTGTACTTTCTTTGCCAATTGAGAATATATTTGCAGTCTCCTATGTTGTTATGCAATGTCTGTAGCATACATTTTTTTGACACTTAGGATAAGAGACTCTGTTTAAAAGTAATATATTGTAATGAGAAAAAATTATATATCACTTGTCATAAAAAGTGAATCATTCTGTTTGGTGTTTAAGCCTAGTATGCCCCATGTAGCTGACAATAAAAAGTTTCTCAGTAAAGAGAAAGTTTCTTTGGTAAAGTTTCTCAGTAAAGACTAACATGTTTTCCAAAGTAATTTATGTAAGGAATTTGTGTTGTTAGTTCACTAACCTTGTTTCTTTCCATTTATGATCCGTGCAATAAATCCCTACAAATTCTTGTATGATTTATGGCTCTTTTAGATCTTCAGTCTTTCCCAGCAATAAAAACATGTTAAGCAAAGAGAATTGGCAAACCTAAGCCTTACAGGGAAGCTATATCGGGATAATGATGCAATTAACCATCAAAATTGTTCCGGAAGAGCAAAAGTGATCTTGATTTGGTTTTAAAAGAATATTACATATTTGAATAAATCTTTAAACTAGGTGTTTGTGGAGAAGGAAATTAAAGCTGCTTCCTCCTGCCATTTCAAGAATTAAATTCTGAGATTCATCGGTTGACAGCACTTGTTGACATTCAGTGTGCCTAATGCAAACACAAGTACTCTTCTCATGTTAATTTGCGGTGTGCTGGGAAAATATATGACATAACTTCTGAGAATTTGAGGTGCATTCCGGGTCAAATTTATTTCAAATTTGCAAGTCAATTTGCAGGACAAAAGAGCAATTAGTCTGCCAGCTATAGCATTCCTCAAACAAAATTCTTTGTTGCTTGTAGCGCTTTCTGTAAATAAAGGCTATTAAGGTGACTTATGAAGTCTAGCAACATCACCTGACACTGCAGCCATGTAATTAAAATTAACAAATTGTTATGGTTCAAACGGCTTGTGCGAATATATTTTAAATAATATAAATATATTTTAAGTCTTTTTACCAAGAGATAGTGACTGGTCAACTCAGCTGGAGGAACTCTCTGATTTATTGAGATTAGAAGGTTGGTGGATAAAGTTCAGTGGCCTAAGATGCTGTTGGAGTGCAACTAGATATTTTGAAGCTCTTATCTGATTGTAAAACACTAAAGCTTCTTTTCATTCCAGCAAACAATATGATATGGAGCATATCTCCTGTCCAAATCAAGTTTTGGATTTTATGTAAGCTAGAAGGATTAGACGTGTTGAGAGTGCTTCTGCTGATACATAGTAACTTCTTGGAAAAAATGTAATTCATTTTAAAATCAGTTTTATTTCACTTTTTAGCTGGAAATGCGTAAAATCAAAAAACCCGCTAATTTGTTCCCAATCAGAAAGATCATATTTAATATTCTGATAGCGATAGACTAATTAAAAGCAAAAGCAAGCTCTGGGAATAATGTTACATTTTAGATGTTTATTTCAGCTAATTTGTGCAAATTCATGCAAAAAAATCTGTCTGCTCACTATCTAAAGCATCGACTCCAATTCTCTTTGAAGAGGAAACACACTTTTGGACCTTGTTTATATTCTTAACCATTAAAAGCATCCAGCATATGTCGTCTGAAACACCCTGTTGTAAATCTCTATTCTCAGTTGCTTTTCATTGTTTATAAACCCTACTAAACTGACCACCAGATTGTATCTTAGCTTGCTGGGGGCCTGCCCAAACCAACAATTTATAGTTGTGCAAAAATTGATAATTATTTATTTAAAAAGATAAATTAAAAATGCCTTGTTTTCCATTGTTGCTAAAGGAAAACTAAGAATCCTTTCAGGTGGAGATTATACAGGAGAACCTAAAGACTGAAATTCAGTAGGGAGACTTCTGTAGGGCTCTGCTTTTGATCGTCAA
This sequence comes from Phainopepla nitens, assembly GCA_013400175.1. NCBI lineage: Eukaryota > Metazoa > Chordata > Aves > Passeriformes > Bombycillidae > Phainopepla > Phainopepla nitens. Next base: position 82,397 of record VXBQ01012737.1, on the reverse strand, counting down.
AAACCACTGAAGGCTGACATTGGGGGGAAAAACCTCATATGATGATGCTCTTTAGAGTCCTGCAGGAACTTTTATTGGAATTCAAACCCCCAGCCCGTGCCCTCTGCTGTCTGTGCTTGTGTGTGAATCGCTGAACAAATGATCTCGCTCCATGTCTCGGCAATGGGGTTTAGCAGCCTTTGCCTTTTCAGTCTGTCTGTTTGATCTGGGAGCCAGAGCTGAAAGCAAGGAGCGGGACTGTCTTGAGTTCAGGAAGAAGATGCTTTATTTACAGAAAGAAAGGAGAAAAGCTGGGATAGAAGAGGCAAAGCAGAGAACAGAAGTTTGAGAATGCAGAAGAACCGTGCAAAAAGCCTGTGATTTCTGCAGGAGCTCTTTCAGCATCGGGAATGGGATTTATGATCCCTCATTTTCTACTGTCAGCAAAGAAAAGTGGAATAAGCAAGTGAAGCTTTGCATATTCAGAGGGACACCATCCTATAGCGCCACAGGCTTTGTTGTTGGAAGCGGCAGGGGCAAAGTGTGATCATGAGAGTATCTGCGTGGTTTATTGGGGTACTCCAAAAAAGAGCTGGCTCAGGCGCTGCAGAACAAAATTCCTGCCGTATAATATAGCAATATATAGAAATAGAGAGAAATTTCCAAGCTTTTAAAGGACAAAGAAATTATGTACCGAACAAGCTTTGCAAAAATTAGCATCCAAAGGGTTCAAAAGAACATAAAATTGTTCTTGGCTGATCCACCTGTAAAGATCTGGTACTGACAGGAGTGGTGGTCTCACAATAACCTGATTTCAAACCACTGGTGGCTATGAACATCACTGCTTTGTGCCTCAGGTTGCATTCAGAAATGGCAAGAAATCCCACTGAGATGATCATTCTGTTACATAGCTGGTGGGGAAACTACCATTTCACAGGAAGCAGCTACTACAACCTTACCTGAAATGCGAAATGAGAGTCAGCCTTAACTATGTAACACCATTGTATTCCAAATGCAACACTTTTCTTTGATTCCATTTTGGATTCGCTCTTCTTTTTTTCCCCTATTTGTTCTCAATTTTGTTTTCTCCTTCTCTTCACTGCAGTGTTTTTCTTCTAAAGGAGCATATCCTGCTAAGCCTGCCTGGAAGCAGCAAAATTGTGGATAGAAGTCTACATTTGAAACTGAAGCCTTGCTTATTTCTTCAAAATGCGGCCTTGCTTTTTTCTCAACTTTTAAATGGCTAACAAAAATTTAGGGAGCGTAAGGTACATTGTGAACTTTAAAGGATGCACAATCTTTGGCTCTGTTCTTGGTTGTAAAGTGTCAGTCACAGCTCCTCATTGGTATGGTCTATAGATAACCTTGCTTTATTAATGTAAGTGCTTTTATGTGCCAGAAAACCCCTGCCACTCTAATATAATTTGGGTTAGGTCGTAGCTAATTTGCAGTCCTTCAGACCCCAAACTTGGAGAAAGAAGAGTACAAAAAGTAGGCTGAATGATAAGGAAATATCAAGCTATGTATTTTATGACCATAAATCTATATGACATGTGTTATCTATCAAAATACATTAGTCATATATCCTGTGTACTTCCAAGCACATCAGAGTCTGTCCAGTGGTCCTATATAGCTGGCTATAAAGGTGTCAGGAATTATTGCAATGTCCCATCTTGAATTTTGGGGGTTTTGTTGTTTTCTTTTATTTCATTTTGGGTTTTTTTTGTTTGTTTTTTTTTTTGAAAGCTTCTATCTTGAGATTGTGAGGGTAATTCATAAAGATCTTATTTTCAGTGATTGAAAAAAGGCTTTTGATGGAGTTTAAGAAGTCTTCTCTGACACTTTTTTCTCCACTATTGTTAAGGGTATTTTATTGAGAACTTGCAAAAAAAAAAATTCCATATGTTTTCTGAATTTGAATTAAGAAGTATGAAAGGAATAAAAAACCCCTAAAGCAGTTAAAGCCCCATCTCTTCATATATTTCTTTAAAATCTAAAGCTCAAAATACAGTAATATTTGGGAAGGTCTTATTGATTTCTTAGGGAAGGACCTAAAATTCTGCTTGAACAGAGGTCCCATCTTGCCTTTCTTCCTATATCTTAGTTCTTGCAGCTAACCAGCCAAGCTTGTCATGCTTCTATTAGCCAGTGAAAATTAAAGTCAAAATCAGTTTAAGATAAATGGAGTTTGCCTCCCACTGATGCTGTTCTGAAAAATTATACCTGGCTAGATATTTTTGTTCAATTCATGCATCAAAAAACATCAAACATCAGAGGCTGTGACTGTTGAAGTAATGTGTGTTTTTCATATTCATTATACACACACACACACACACACACACACACACACACACACAAAGTGGCTGTAAAAACCATATTTATTTTGTAGGGCTAATTCTGTTTAAAAATATGACCATACACAGCTTTTTACTCAGCAAGTTTGAAATTTGCTTATACTCAAATTCATGTCTAAAATCTCTTGGCAAAATTATATTTTATGAATCTCTACTTTAAAGCTTTGCAGAAATAAGCTTGGAAGAGAAGAATCTAACCTTTTTTTCTAGTTCTTTTATCAAGAGCAATTTCTCAATTCTGACATTTATCATTGGTGACAGTACATGTGATAGGTAGAACAGAGCTGACTTTCAGAATTCAGTTTAAAACAGCCAGGCTAAAAGTGCTTTTTCAAGTTGCACGCTGAAGAAACTTCTCTGGCAATGGTGAACACACCATTCATGAGGGGTGAGAGGGTGGGACAACTGCACCTCAAAAATCAATCTTTCATGTGCAGTTCCTGCTGACCTCACACAGACTCAGCATCCTGACTTCCAATCCTCCCACAAATGGATGTGTGCTGCCCTGGGTGGAGGGAGTGAAGGGGCCTGGCCGTGTGTGTGCTTGCCTGCACATGTATGTGTCACAGTGCAATTCATACTATTTTCTCCATCTCAGTCAAGTTATCAAGCTCGTCTACCATGCTGTCCACAGGAAACAATGAAGAGATTACACCAGATTTTCAAGCTGTTTAGTAAAAATCTCCCTTTTTTTTTTCCTTTCTACTCTGGATGTTTGCCAGCTCTTACAACATGGATTTAGTGTGTGGGAAAGCAGCAGATCTTAGTGGTTATTCAGGAGCTTTGGTGCTAAAGTGTTGAGTTAGCACACTAAGGAGTGGCTGAGTAAAGAAAAGAAAATCAGGAAAGGGATGAGACAGGTACTAATCACTTTTTTTGGCAATATCTAAAGACTTTTGTCATCCTAAGTAAACTTCTGTCTCATCTCTATTTCACTCATGAGGGTGGTCACTTTTCAGCTTTAATACAGCTCTACCTTGTCTATCCAGTCCTGTAATGGTTTTCTGTGATACCTTTGTTACTTCCCCAATGTCCATCAGGCATCTCAAACAATTAAAAGAAGTGTAGCTGCTAATAAAACTTTCTTGCCCCCACATATTTAATTCTTTCTCCAGTACTTTCATGACATTAAAGATCATTGGTTTTGTGTTTCATGATTTGTATCACTTTGTTGCTCTTTTTTTATCTGTTCTTGCCTCTGCTCATGATTTCCTGTTCTCTTTTCTTTGATGTTGAGCATAGGGTACAATTTGTCTCCCAGAGTTGTAGCAATGCTTTCTATTGCATCACCCTAGCTGTTAAATAACTTGGAAGAATGGCTTCTGTCATGATGCCTACTAAAATGGTGAATAATATGGGCAAAGACAAAAGAACAGTGAGAATAATTTATGAAACCTCTTTATTTCTGATATTAAGAAAACATGGATTCATCTTAAAAGCCATTATTCCTTTTGCCTGTGCTACTCTGAGTTCTTCTTCTTCCATAGATATCAATGACCTTGTTGTTTTCCTAATTGTTTGTAGAAATTTTTAAGGCATTGCCAGAAATACTGAGAAAAAATGGAATAGTGAAACTGAATTTGCTTTTGTGATTCCCACGCCTCTTGAATAATTGTATTCGGATTTGTCCATATGCATCTCTTTCAGAAACAATAGTGTCATCATTTCTGGCAAAGAATACTTCCTTCCTTGGTTACAGCTCTGAAAGGAGGGCTTATACTTGGATAGAAAAATAAGGAAATGGATTCCTCAGTTGGTGTAATCTTCAATTTTGGACCTCCCCAAAAGCATTAGACTTGTCACCAGCTGAAAGGGAAGAATTCATAATAAACTTTTCAGTAAGATTTATGTCAATTAAAATAGAAAACAGTGCCCCTTTGCCACAGCTGGAACTTACACAGCATAGTGTGAGTAAAACTAAAATTTTCTTCGAGCCCTTTGCTCTGGCCAAGCATTTAACAGGCAGCACACAAGGGTGATGGATCACTGCATTCCTCTGAATCCATTTTGATGATGTGGGATTAAAGGTTTACCTTGCAGAGTGTATGAGGGTTAGGATGTAAGAAGAGAGTTGGGAGCTTAGAGTGAGGCAGCTGAAGCTTTAGCATGTGGCTCATGGTCGTTGCAATTTGGCAGATCAGCCTGTAGAAGGTTGTAAAGGACACTGTAGATTTGAAGCCTTGTGTGTCCTTTAGTTCTCCTTACCTCATCCACCAGCCCTCTGCCCAGCCACAGCTCTGCAGAATGGTTACTGCACATGGACCTCATGATCTGTGAAGTGCTTTTAGAATAACTCGTACACAATTTTATACATAGACTTGAAAATTCTCCAGAGTGTTTTCTAAACTGAAAATGTATTTGAAATTAATTTAGTTAATGTCAAACTTGTAGTATGAAACACCAATGGTCCTTGTATGCTGTGGCCCAGTTTACCTTGAACCTGACGCTGGTCAGAGTTAGTAGCCTTGGAACAACGATCTTTATGGACATCAGAGTCCTTTTCTAGTGTTTTACCTGGAACGGGCCCTTCCATGTTTCTGTTATAGAATTCCATCTTTGTTTACCTGTTAATTCGGAGCTTCATCAACATAATCTCCCTTTCTACTTACAAGCCAATAATATTGGTGTTTTCCATTTTCAACAGTTTAACTCCTGCTGTTTTCAGAGATACCATTGACCGCACTGACAATATGCTGAAGTTATTTTAGTGCAGAAAATTTCCACTTCTATTGTTATGTGTATTTGTCATTATTGAAAAGAAACTAATTTGTATTTATTTATGTTGTAAATATACTACCATTATTTTATGTGTGATATTAAAATAATATATACATTTCTTATTGTTAGTAAAATTGTTGATCAGGTATCCAGCGCAGATATAATTCCTCAAATTCATTTAAAAATGGAGGAGGAAGGAATATGTCTTTAATTCTGCCACTATTTCTAAAAATACTCCCTTTCGAATATTATCATCATCTCATGGGTCACAGCGGCTTAGGTGAGTACCTAGTATGTCTTGAAAAAATTATGCGTGTATGTATTTATATGCATTTAATCTAGGACTTATGAATTTAATTGTAGTAGTGTTTTATGCATGAATTGATTATCTGGAGCAGCTGTCCTTTCTGTATGAGGGTTACACATCACACTGATTACAGATACATCGGCCCTACTTCCATTGCTCGAAGGTACAGCCTGGTCTACAGGAAACAGCAGTGGGCACTATTCTTTGAGATTTATAATATTTAGCAGAATGATGTAAGGGTTAACACAGAAGTTCATGCTGTTTAAATTAAAAAAAAAAAAGCATCATATTCCTGTTGTATTCCCCAAGGCTAGCTTTCCCTGGGAAAATGTAGATGACAATGGTATATTGTTATAAGAAGCTCAAAGTGTTTTAAGATGGAGGTTGATAAGTTCATGGATGGGGATCCCAAAACAAGATAAGAATGACTGTGGAGTTAGAATTAAAGCTTGAGATCACTGCTCTTTTGTATCAATTTATTGGTAGGGCTGGTACCCAAATGCTTGTTAGAAAGGAGATTCTGGGTATTTGCAGTGCTTTAGCCTCCTATCACAATACTTCTGTTCGTAGCTCTGGCAGCCAAGTGGGTCCTGGGATGAGTGCTCAGTGAGAGGCACTGCTGTTGCTTCTGGTGTTAGGAGCTCTTGGAGCATCTTAGGATCTTTTGGTCAACTTACTTCCAATGCTTGCTGCTGTAAGGGTGTTTGGAAACGACCACTCCTGCTTTCTTCTCACGGTATCCTGGCCGTACAGCTTTGCTCCTTTTTCTTTGTGTCTCAGGCCCTCAGGGAATCAGGAATAGCATTCAAGCTGAGGAATGGGGCAGTCCATGGAGGAGTTGTATGGATCTTTTAAGATTAAATATCTGTTGCAGTTGTTCTTGGGTTGCCTGGGACATGGTTCAGACCTAAGCAATCTCTCTCAATCTTCTGTTACCATTTTCTAGACTGTGCTGAGACCTGAACTCACTGCACTTGTAAGTGCAGTGTAACTTGCACTTACAAGCAGGGCTTGTAAGCTTGGAAGGCTGTTGGTCGTGCCTCTGACCTGCTTGGGGCTCTTCTTCTTGGCCAAACTAAAGATTTCTCCAGAAATCCCTCCTGAGCAGTTTGTGGATGTTGAAGATGTCACAAGAGCTGGTTTTGGCTTTGAGGGCAAAGCACATTTTTCCTTTCTCTTCTCTAGATGTAGGTAGTGGCACAGCTCTTTCCCCGAGAGACAGGCATTCCTTTCTTGTACTTCTCAGCTCAACAGCATGACTTGTTCTTAAAAAAAACAAGTCCTGGCATGTTGGTCACATCATGTTAGAATTAACTAACAAGTCCAATGTGATATAAGTCTTCATTAAGATCACTGAAGGTTTTATGGGATATACAAGACTGTAGAGAAAATCCTTTGGAAAATCTCTTGTATTAAGGAAAGTACAGCAGAGCGTTCACACCAGTGTGTTTTACTTAGCAAATCCATTTCTTTGTTCTGTAAGGATTTTATCTGCATACACAAGCAAAAAAAGTAATTTTGCTTTGTGTTTTATTCCTGCTAGACAGGGTATTTATGTCTTAGGTAATAAGCTGAATTCTGTTCCTTTTTATACATGGCCAACAGAATTTACTGCATTGCTAGCAAAGATATTTATGTAACTTAAAGAGAACACAGAAAAAGGAGCAAAGGTTTGATTTCCTTCAGACAGGCTTACTGTGAGATTACCAATATTGCTTTGATCTTTCCTCAAGATTCAACATTAAAAGAGGAAAAAGATCATATAAACAAGACTTTAAAGTTGCTGTCAGCCGGTTAATTGATTATTAATTTTTTGAGATTACTTGCTCCTAAAAAGAAAAAACAGCCAAAATAGTAATCTTTTATCTGTGGAAACACTCTTCTTCCCATAATAACTTTTTTTTTTTTTTTTTAATGTAATAGCAAGAGAAAACAGATTGTCTAAGGAAACCTCATATACCACAGTATATAGGAATCTTGGTATTCGCGTTCTGTAGTCTGGTTGGTGTCCAGGAAAGTCTCCTCAGCATTCTGACCAAGGAAAGCTGAAGTTCTGTCTGTCAAAGAGGTGTTGTGTTCTTTTTTTTGACCTTGCCTTGGGCAGGAGGATTTCTGGAGTGTTAAGCAACCAGAACAGTTAAAACCTAGAGCAGATTTCACCTAACCTGTTAAGCATCTCTAAGCTAGCACATAGTCTAGTGCTCCTAGTCTCCTCCTGCAGTCTGTGAACAAATTTAAATAGCCCAGAAGGTGATTTATGTCTCTGCAAGGTAGGTCAGCTAAATTATCTTCTGGAGAGGCCCGTGTACCTTCTGTTGACTGTACAAGAACCCAAGTAATCTAACTTAGCTTTGGATATCCAAGTCCTAGATGCCTAAAGCTTAGATAGGATGAAGACTGAGCTGGACTCCTAAGTGGGGTAATTTCAGTCGGGTGCTTAAGTGTACCCACAGAACCCTCAAATGTAAATTTGGACCCACGTTAAGTAGACTTCCAGAAAACTGCAATAAGATATGCAGCAACATGCAGTATATTGATAACAGCAGTGCTTCAGTCTCAGAACAACATTTCTAATCACATGAGAGTCTCAGATGTGCTGCACACATTTAGTACACTCAGAGCAGCTTTTTCCAAAGCAGACGCTGTATTTGGCACTCACTTGAAGGCAAGCATTCAAATGATGTAGAATCAGATTGGTTCTCTGTATCTTGCAAAGATCAAATAGAATCCATTAAAACATTATGGATTCAAACTTTGTGCTGAAGTACTGTCTGTGAGAGCTCTGTCATTAGCCCTCTGGAAAGGCTGCTTAGGCTCTGACATGAGTTATGGGCAGAGAGAAGCTACCAAATGGTATTAGAGTGCACAGAGAAAGGCACTGGGCATTAGCAGGGGGCAGATCCTCTGCAGAGCTGGCCTCCAGCCTCAGCTATTCCATGGTTCTGGGATAACTGCACTCCTGGCATTCTGTACATCCCCTCTCCCCTGTGCCTGAGCTCTCAAGTGCTTTGCCCACCCTATTACTGCATTTTCTCTATGAAAAAAAAAAAAAGCCCAACTGAAACTCGATTTTTAAATATTTTAAAGAAACCTTCTACTTTTATGTCAAAGAGACAGGGTTGGGAGGTGCCTGTGGTATATTTGAAAGGAGCAATCAGATTTGAAATGGAATCCTTTAAAGATTGGCCAACCAGCCTGCCAGTAATGGGCTACTCTGTGCTTTCCCCACCAGGTGGGAACAGAAACATCAATATCAATGAATGCATGTCAGATTGAGTGGAAACAAACCCTAAGGACAGAACAGTGTGGTGAAGTTATCTACCCACAAAGCATTAAAAAAAAATTGATCTGCCAGTGTATTATAAGTATTTAATTGACACTTTGCAATGATCAAAATCAGACATTCCACTGGCAGAGCACAGCATGCACTTTTCCTTTTAATTTATATACAGTTTTATGTGATTATCAAATTGATCAGCTTTTTTTGGAAGGGATAATAAAGATAATTGCATGAAAAATAAGCTTCCTCATCTTATGTTAGAGGGTATTTTTACTCTTTTCTTTGTCTTTAAATACACAGTTCATTTTCATAAAATTGAGCTTATAAAATGGTCCTTACTATAACTTAAATTTAGAACCAAATAATAAAATACTTAGCATGTGCAGTCAAAATTAAATTTGAATAGAAGGGAAATATAAATATTTTTAAAATTTCTGCAGTCTTTTCAAGTTCATTTTTCACAGTGAGAGGATGTTTTCACTGCTGAGTTATAAGTGAAAATAATGAATTCCACACCATTCAAGACACAGGATTTGAAGATAGGAAAATGTTTAATATTCTTATTCCATATTCCCTAAGCAAGTAGTCACAGTCTGATTCATCTAAATGCAATAGTCCTCATTAAAACCATCTCCATGAATTTTTTTGTCAATTTTAACCCTGCAGCAATGCTTTTGATTTCCTAAGGAATCTAAGAAAGCTGATGAATAAAACTATGGAAGTTTTATTTATTGAAATCAAAAGATAAAATAATTATTTTGATTGGATGGATTTCCTTTTGATTTTTTTTTCTGCTTTGGCATATGGTGTTTTTAGATGAGTCAAATTGATGATTGATTAATAAGTATCATCTCTTAACATTATGTGAAGATGATGACAGTGCCAAAATTCAAACTCCTTGACTGCATTGCACTAACTTATATTTTCAAATAGTGTTAATGGAGCTCTGTGTCACAGAGGTAATCAATCAGATGAGCAATGATTTGCCTTCCAACTGCGCAAACGAATGCGATGGATGCGTGTCATAGATGCTTTGTCATTTCTGAGGCTGCCACAATAAAATACTCTTTTTAACAGAATCCTTAATTATCTTGTCAGAAGAACAAATGTATCACTGACGAAACTTGAAACATTTGCTCTAGCAAGCCATATAATTTCAAGTCACAAACATCAGGTCTGTACAACTGACTGCATTATATTGTGTTTTGGCAATATGCTGATTTCCAGGTGTCTGACGATCTGCTATGGGCAATTCTGCACAAACTGCCACAAGTCAGGGAAGGAAATAATTTCATTCAATTTGGAATGCAGAAACTGTTTTCTTTTCTTAGGGCATGTATTTTAGCTTCTCAAGGTGAAAGGATTATTGTCATCTCTGATATTGCAATTCAGGCTGGGAATACAACAGGAAGGATGTGTAGACTCAGCCAAACTCATATTCATTCTGTGTGCCCTGCGTCCACTCTGTTTTGTACCAGTAAACCCAAGAGTTGGCTTTTTACTTTAGATAGTGGCTACCTTGGGATGCAGGTAAAGAAACCTTTCAATATCAAAATGTTAATTAATAGCATAGTCTACCTGCAGGTGAACTGAGATACTTTGCAGATGCATTTTCATCTTCCCTTGTATGTCTGTATAAAGTTCCTAAAGCAATACAAGGCCCATCAGTGTTGAGAATGCTTGGGTATTCACCCAATCTTCATAAAAAAAGCATTCCCAGTGCCTTTAGAAGGCAAGAACTGCTATTTACAAAGGCATTAATGAGCCTTTCCAGCACTTTTCTCCCTTGCATGCCATTTCTCTGCCTGGGTAACAAGTACAAAGACAAATTCCCAGTGGCACAACTGGCAAAGGATCAAACACTGAGCCACACTGCTGATCTCCAGTTCAAGATGCAGATCTACTTATTTTAATCCATTCATTGATGTGCCACACTTCTGCTGATGAAGTCTTTCTTAAATTTAACATTCCTTAGTGATTTTCTGCTAGGTGAGATAATATCCAAACCCATAAGCTTTTCAGAAAGAGTTGCAAAGAGTTCTGCTTTATTTGACCTGCAAACACAAGCCATTAGGCATAGATCTGGTTGGGGTTTTTTACATTTTGTTTCACTTTGTCTTTTCTGCCTATTACTTTGGAGAGCAAAATATCTGTATTACTTAAACAAGTGATGAATCAAAAGCAGATCATGTATTGCCTGTAAGCATTTAGCAGGCATAGCAGGTTAACTTCATGTGAAATATACATGTTAGTTTTTTATTCTGATAAAATTTAATTTGATTAACATTATTTCAAGTTGTTTTGGTTTGGTTTTTTTTTTTAATGAGAGGAGAGGTGTTGAACAGGAGCCAGCTTTTCTAAGGTCAGGATTTGTCACACCATACAGTAACTGAAACAAAAAATTGCACTTGTTTGAGGAGTTTGCTTTCATGCTTAAACAGTACAAAGAAACATTTCCAAATTTCTAAATGCCCAGGTGCTTTGTAATGGGAGGCATAATTTATGCTTCTAACAATCAGTTTGGGTCAATTCTCCCATTGGCAGCAGCATGTTGCTGCCAGGTATTTCCTTGGCGTTCTGCAAGGAGCTGTGGGCTAGCTCCAGAACCCCAACTGCCACTTTTGTCACACATGGCAGCAGCCTGGGCAGCAGCAAGTGAAGCCTGAACACAGGAGTGACATAAATTTCTCATCCTACCTGTGGTCTTTTCAAGTTAGGTTTGAGATGCATCAGAAGTGGGGGAAATGCTTTTGCTGCTTCTCCTTTCATTCCTTTAGCTGCAGCTACGAATGCAGCGAGGGCAGAGGGCCCACAGACACTGTCACTGAATTTCCCCTTAGTTTGGGTCTTAGTTTGGCACAGTGGGACTGAAGGGACTGTCATTGATCCAAATGCCCCAGAGCATGGCACAGCTCCAATCTAGGAATGGAGCTTTGCAGCTGTCCTCTGAAAACAATGTTCTCCTGACCACAGCCCACGGTCCAGTGCATTACCATCCTGCACTGGATTTTTTGCCTGAGAGGCAGAGCAGAACACTAGAAATTCTCTTAATATTTCCTTGTTCATTTACTTTTTCCGTGCCCTGTCTTCATCCAAATTACATCCAGAGAATTCACTAGCATAGAAAAAGAAGTTTTGCTGTCCTGCTGTCTGGAAAGAACTCAGCATTGCTATTCCAGATTAGATCAAAGTAATTTGAGGAACTAGTCAAAGCTAGAACTAATTTCTAATTGAAAGAAGAAAACAGTTCCTGCCTCCTTGGTGACAGGAAGATTCCCACCTTGTAATGCTGAAACGGATTTCAAGGAATACATTTTCGGGTACATTATTGAAGCCATGAAGATGTTTGGCTTTGCTGACAGCAGAGTCACGAGAAAAAATAAATAAAAATATCCTAAGCAGCCTGTGTGGTAATTATAAACACATGCAAAGCAGGGTTCTCACTGCTATCAGTCCTCCTGCCAACTGACCCATCTGGGCATCAGGAAGGTCCTCTCATGTGATTTCTGTTTGAAGTGCTGAGGTGTTTTCTGTCTATTGACAATGGTCTCTTTGTATGTTGAGCAGACCAGGGTATACTCACAGTCAGTCAGCTGATAGAGAAATTATTTATAGTTCTTCCCTGGGTTGAAAGTTGGAGAAAAAGTTATTGTTAAAATTTTAGAAATTAATTACTTTTTTTCCTATTCAAGATAAAAAGGAAAGAAAAGAAAAATTAACCATAAAATCAGTAAGAGACATTTGAAGTTAAATAGATATATTCTAAACCCTGCAAAATATTCTGAAGTATGGCTTAATTCAAGAAAATAAAGATAATTCTTCCAGCAGTATCATGTGCTTTTCCTGTTTCTAGAAACAGACACTTCATTTGCTTTCTCTAGTGATCCTAGTCTGATTTCTCTCTAGAAGGGCACAGGGACTGAGTTCAAATGGAACAGAGGACAAAAAGTGTTTTGGTGTCGCTCACTTCTCACAGGGGTAAAGAAAGGAGTGATACTGCCAAAAAGAAAATGGTATGAGGGCTCTCACTGACCTGTGAAGTATCTTTTCACAGAGTCCAGAAGATCTTTACTAATGAAGTCTGGGTAGTGCAATGATCCTGCATCACCCATGGCCGAGGAGAGAGAGCAGTGGGCAGGGTGAGGGTGGGGACGCCAGCCGAGCCCTCCTGCTGGACCCACATCTATCCAAAGTCTGTTCAGCCAAAGTTAGCTGGGAACAAATGCCCTCAGCACGTCTCCCATCCCCACCCACAGAGAGGAATCCTACCCTTGGCACCACACTGCCAAGGAGCATGGCAGAGCTCTCCCCCACTTTCCTTCAGCCTGCTCTGGGGAAGCCAAGACAGAAGTCAGCCTATGGAACACAGGTTTTGGAAACTAAGCAGCAGTAATTCAGCATTTTACTTCCACTCTCCAGAAAATAGGTTTTTTCTAAAGCATGTTTTTAAATTTTAAATCTTGCCTTAGTGCCTGGTCAGCAGTAGATTTCATCTGTTTGAGACATCAAGAAGTCTTTTTGACCTCAGTTAATGCTTTGAGGAGCTAAGCTAGTAAGCATTTGAGCCATTACTTTGCTATCATAGGGACACAAATATATGTTAGAAACATGTGCTTTGCTAAAATGGTCTTGGAGCAGTTTCTGCATGGCTCTGTCTCCCCTTGGATCACTCTTGCCATTCTTTCTGTGCTGGCATTCCAAAGCTGCTGATGCACAGCCTGCATCTGGTCCTGTAGCATTCTTGCCAACTCAAAGCCTGATGGGTTATTTGGACACTTAACTTGCACGAGTCATTCTCCCTCTGTCACTGATTTGTTTGACATCCTGTGTGTTATAAATATATTTCTGCAGGCCCTTTCCTCACTATATTTGATTAGCCTATTTGATTTATCAGAAATGAGGTGTTTTCTTTCCTTCTTTCTTTCATTCTTTCTTGCTTTGGCTCAGTTCTGCTGTTGAGGGTGAGAAGAATGTTGCTGATTCTTGTACAGAGGTTTGCTGGCTTCAGAAAGGCATGGGGCAGGTGAGCACATCTGCTTAGGGCGAGTGACTAGACCAAGGACTGGGATCCAGTTCTGTGAGCTGTCTCTGGAGAGAGCAAAAACTGAGCTTTCCAGATGTGTTACTGTGGAGAGCCACCTGGGATTTTTGAAATTTAACATTAAGATATTTTTAGACTGACATCTACACCATTTGCTTAGTGTTGAATTATGTCTGCGTTAATTAATTTATAATTGCTCATGAGTTCTTTGGTCATGTAATACAACTTGGGCATCAAAGATAATATGTGAGATCAGATAGCAGCTGATTTCTGCCTAACTTGTGGCTATAAAGAGGCTGGGAACAGCAGAGCAGTGACTGTGCTTCATTATATGTTTGGAGGGAGGCCTTGCTTTGAATTCCTGCACTAAAACCTGTGAAAAGTTACATGACTTGTCATCCTGTGGAGTTCATCTCCACTACATCAAAAGTGGCCAAGGTCCCATTCTGTTGAAATAAATCAAAATTTCCAAGTATCTAGGATTACTTCCAATGAAACATATCCTTTGCCTTACCCAAGGCTATTTTTTCCTCTTCAACAATTTCAGTGGGAGCTCCTCATTGAAAAAACTGCTTAGGGCATGAGTGGCTTTTACAGAGTGGGTGTTCCTCTACTGAAATGTTTAATACGGGTAGCATCTGTGAAGCTCTCTTTGTCAATGCACTTCACAACTATTATTTCCAGCTTCACTAGGCAGAAATAATTTCCAAGGGTGGGATATGAATTTCATGTCTATGCCCCTTCCGTCTTTTTCTCTTGAAACTTACTTACACTGCCCATGTGGTTCTGCCATCAGAGGCAGTGGCAGGGTGCACTGGGAAAAGGGCAGGCAGCTCCTAAGCCACTGAAGGACTTTGTACAGTGCTTTCAGCGAGTGCTGGCTGTCGTTCAAAAGGCAAAAGCAGCTGTCTTTCAAGAAATCTGCCTATAAACTGACACAGAAAGCCACCATTACAGACTTGCAGCAGTTGTACTGTGTGTGGATGGGGACGGGATAGACATTGGCTGTAGTGATCCTTGTCCATAGCACAAATAAGCAAAATACTCCAGACTCGACAGAGTCCTGTGTTCCTGCAGTTGGGTGTTCTCAGCTGCCTCCAGTCCACAGCAAGATTTGCAACATCAGGTTTTTTTTGTCCAACCCATCATTCCTGCAGTCTGACAGTCGTGTGGGAATTTTCACTTTCAGGGATTTTCTTGTTAGGCAGAATGTCTCAAGTCTTTGAAAAACTGCTGAATGTACACGCCACTGGCTCAGAGCCAAAAGGCACAATGTGTGGGGGTTATATTTGTTTTCAGCCAGTCATAATTTTTTTTTGCTAACTTGAGTTCAGCCTAAGGAAGTAGAAGTATGTGGTCAGATCGATCCTTCAAAAAAGTAAGATGTTGATTCTAAGTTAACCAAAGCAGGAGGCAAATTTAGAGATCCTTGGTCTGGTTCCTGTAAGCTTTGCACCTCTGTGCTGCCCTGCTCCTCTCTCTGCTTTTCTCTCCCCTGAGCTCATGCCCTCAGGATCTCGGCACTGCTCTGTGTCTCACACCACAGCACAGAGCAGCTGCTGTGCCAGGACAAACCTACCTCCTGAGAAACAGTGGGGTCCTGGCCAGCTAACCCAGGGCCAGCTCAGGAACCTGCCCTGCATTGCAGACAGCAGCTGGGTTTCCATGCACAGCCTTTCCCTGCCTGCAGGCTGAGCTCAGGTTTTCAACTTCCTTCTATACATTGTCCCAGAGTAGGATGCTACGGGAAGCACTGTGATTTCCATTGCAGGAATCATCCTGGAGGTTTTCAGTCTCAATTATTTAAAGCAATTGTGACATTAAGGCCAAAAATAAAGTCTCTATAAGCAGATGGAGCTGAGCTGAGGTCACAATGACCCCATTTGTCATATCCTGAATAAAAGCCTTCAAGATGAAACTAAAAAAAAAAGGTACTTGTGATGCTTCACCTATACTGAAAACAACCCAGTTTGGTGCTGGCTGTGACTGGTGAGACAGCTCCTCTCTTTGAAGTGTCCTGCTGTCCCTTGTGGTATGCCCTACACAGGGGATGTGTCCCAGGAAGTCCTGCTGCATATCCTTGATGACAGCCACTCCTTTTCTTCCCACAGAGTGACAGCTGCTATCAGCCAGTGCAGCTCCATTGCCAGCTAGTGCAAAGTCCATCTCCTGGCACGAAGTCAGGCTTCTGCTCTGGGTATTCTTTCCCCTAATCTCTGTACATTTCTGACTAGAATTCCCTTCCCTGTACTTTCACTGAAGCTTTCTCAAGCCTGACAGCTGGCCAAAAAGCCACGTTCACAGTGAATTGATAGAAATTTGTACCAGGAAATGTAGAGGGAAGGACAGAGAACAGCAAAATTTATCCAAAGTGACTATCTAAGAGAGGCATAAAAGCCAAGCTAGGTTAGAGAAATGAGACTTCTGGGTGCCAAGCACGTTATCACTAGAAATCTTCTGACAGTTATGGTATTGGTGTTTTGAAGATATTTGAGGAAATAAGTAGCTAATGGAGGTAGATGCTAAGTCACTGTAGGAGCATATAGTAATGCCCATGGGAGAAAGGCCACTAAGTCCAGTGGCATGGATGTAATTCGCTCCCAGGCACTGCGCCAACCCAAGGCCTAATCTCTGCCAAATTATTTTGGGCCAGGTTTCTGTGGTTGCTGCTGAATCTGTCTTTTTCCATCCTACAGGAGCAGGCTGTTTAGCCCCAGCAGACGTATGAATCTCAACTACCAATTTATTTCAGGGAATGGGCTTAATGTTCCTGACAAGATGGAAAGTCACCAGCTGCGTTATCTTCTGCATCTCATGCAATCAAATATTTTCATTATGACGTCTATTAGACCATAAGTGAAAGGTAAATTTTCCCAGTATCCACAAAACTCCATAGCAACTGAAAGGGAGGCCAGATACCACATAATTTTTTTTCTATTGAAACAGTCAGTATCTAAAAAGGCACAAAGCCTTGACAGGTTTCCATACTTCAGTGAGTGCAACTTTAATGGTGTTTTTATATGCATAATCTCATCACTGAAAGTTGTTTGTTCAGCTGATCTCACAGAGTTGGATGTATTATAGAAAGATAGATTATGAGATGTCTCCCTGAAACTTCCAGGTGAAATGTAGAATCCTGTTGGAAAAGGCAGTGTATGAAGACATTCAACACCTTCAATCAAATTGTTCTTGCTGCTGAGAGCTCTTTCAGGTCACCCTGAGATCATCACAGGTAACAATGTCAGGTGCCCAAGCGTCAGCAAGATTTCTCCTATTCTTGCTATAATTTCAGCATTGCAGTTTACGCAAAGTCGGTCCTTTCCTTTTCCAACTAGATTATTTGGTTTTCTGGTATGTCAATATTCAGTAGAGATTTTGTGCATGTTATCTTCCTCGCTGCTTTGCCTTGTTGCGTGCCTCTTTCTGTGGATCTTTGCTGAAACTACAACTTCTTCTCCATAGAGTGTTCCATATAATTATCTTGTCACCCTGCTTTACAGGGACTGAAAGAAAGTAATAAATCCCTGAGAAATGATGTTTGTCATCACTTGACTTACTCTGAGGGAAGTTTTTTTTGAGACCATCAGCAAGGAGATAATTACATAGCTGGATTCAGTGTATCATCTAACCCATCCTTTTGGTGCCTTTACTTACATAAAGCAATTCTTGTTTCCTACACCTGCCTGATGCAAAGGTGCAGGATTACTTTAGTATTACTAAATCTGAGGTGGGAAATGAAAATGTAGATTCCCAGAGAAAGGGATCTGGTATGTCTGGGTCAGCTCTGTTAAAAGCTGAATCTTCAATGCACAGTACTAAAGCCCATTTACGTTATTTTTTCAGGACTGAGATTGTATCACATGTCTGCTTACAGAGGTCCAAATTAATTGCAGTTGTGGTGATTGGTTTAATGATTATGATGATCTATGTCTGTCAGGACCTGACTTGAGACAAACTGTGCACTTTTTTGCAACCAAAGAGCTAAAAGATGTCCTTTGATGAGTTCTGGCCTGTGGTACAAGCAAATGCCCTCTGGGCAAGCCCCTGTTACCCTCCTGCAATGCCTTTGAATCCTCTGAAGTCTTCAAACCAGAAAACTGAACTATATCAGTGTTGTCTGTATCAAGAGAAACAATAAAGTAAAGCAGAAGGCCAAGAGACAACCAGGGGCAGTGGCCAAATCTAAAGGAACAGCAGGAGAAAAGTCAGTGGTTGGTGAGCAGCCTGGGAGGGCAGATCTGCGAGCCATACATCAGGAGAGAAACAAGGACAAACAGTTGGAAATATGAGATCTAAAAAAGCCTGAGAGTGGGTCTGGCTGATGGCATCTGATTGCTGTCTGCAGGCAGAGCCAGGCACTCCTCCAAAGCACCAAGACAAGGCGTCTGACAAACTGCTTATCCCGGCGGCTGCCAGGGCTCTGCTCCAGCAGGAAGTGCCGGCGCCAAGGAAACTGCTCAGGAGGCTGCTAATTTACATTCTCCAGGTTGGTTCAGTGTTTACCCACATCCGTCGCCTCTTCCTGGGCAATCTGCTCCCGCCACCCCTCTTCCCAAGGCACGGAGAGTGACACGAAAGGAGCCTGCCCTCTGCAGAAAGGAGCCTGCCCTCTGGCCAGCCGTGAGCCCGGGGGACAGCGATCGTCCTGGCCACCGAGCCTGTGCTGGTGCACACCCACACAAACGTGCAGAAGCATTTGCTGCTCGCAGCTCTTACAAATGAGGAGCACAGTTATGGAAATGAAGAATGGAATAGATGATTCCTTGGTGGACACACTCTGTTACCCTGCCTGAGCCTTACTTTCTGAGATACAAATGATACTGATTTTCTCTGGAGCACGAGCAAAATGTTAAATCAACCAAAACTCTGAAGGTCTTTCTTCTGAAATTCTTCATTTTGATCATATTGCTGACAAAATACTAAAACACACCACAGATTCCAACTCTATATGGCAGTCTCCTGGGCTAAAGCAATTTTAAAGCATATTGCCATATGCTTTGAGCTTTAAATCAGGCATTTTTTGAAACTGAAAGTTGTACCTGTTCTCCTGATGACATCAATGAACCACAAACTATTTAATCTAAAGAATTAAAAAAGCTGTGAACTCCCAGCAGATGCCAAACTTCAGATTTATCTATGCTATATTGTCTCTCTCCAGATTTTTGATGTGGCTGGTTTCCTTTGTCTGTGCACAAGCATATTTTGAGAGAAAGGTTTATCACACTGAGCCATGCAACTATAAACAGAACGAAAACTTCTAAGCCTTATGCAATACATATCTCAAATATGTACATATCTCAAAACTAATATTACCCTTAAGATGATGCCATCTTTTTCCTTAGAGAATACTACTGAACACAGAAGTGTGATTTGATCCCAGGCGATTTGATCCCATTTTATCCATAGCCCCAATTAGGTAATCAAACACATTAAACAAATTCTCTCTTTTTTTCAACTTGAATTGTTTGATGATAAAAGCTGTTTTATCCCAGAAACTTATTAAACCAGAAGGCCAATTTGGAAAGTATGATTTCTGACACACTATCAAGAAACTGGACCATGACAGTTTATACTGCAAAGCTGGGATTTGGCTGGTTGTTGGCATCCGTAGAAAGTGGTAAGCTAGTGAACCAGTTTCTATTGCCAAAAAGCCATGATCCTGGTCCATTTGTGTGTATGTCATCATCTCAGGCTTTTATGGAGACCAAACACTTTCTTGGGCAGCAAATTTTGTTCTGGCCCCTCGACCTTGTGTTCATGTCCTTTATAGCATTAATTTTACCTAAGAATAGTTGTTCACTTCCATTACATCAGTCAGGGCCAGACTGTTAAGATTTTAGATCACACATTCAGTGAAATTCACTTTAAAATCTTGCCAAAATTATTTACAACTATAGTTTCAAAGGTCTGCTCCGCAGATAGATCAGTGCTAGCACTCACATTTGATGTTCCAGTAAAAGCCACATTGCACTGGAGGAGTACAGGAAATTGGCTTTGGGGACAGTAGCCAGAGTGGTTTTGATTCAGTGGTGGAGAAATTCTCTTTTGCCTCCAAGAAATTTAGATTTTGCTGCACCCACTGCAGCCTGAACCTGAACTGCCTGTGCCCCTGAATTCATCCTTCCTTCTCTTTCTGGTGGCACTAGGGCTGCTCCCTGCTCAGCTGGAATTTATCCACTGGGACCTAGGGAATGGGACATTTCCTAACACAGTGTGTTTATGCTCTAAGGGGTTTAAGGGAGAATAAAAGGGACTCTGAATTTTTCAGTGGGGTCTGTGGACACCCACTGAAGAGACCTTCTCAGCTCCCCCTTAAATGGAAACAAATCCTGCAGCCAGGTCATTATGTCACTGTCAGATGCATAACAGATATAACCTTCATCCAAGCAAAGCATCCTTGTTGTTAAAATAGCTCAGAAATGACTATATCTTTGGTGTTGTACACTTTTAAAAAATGTATTAACTTAAAATATATTTAATATTAATATTACATTTGAACTTTTTTTTTAAATTTCTATAACTTGTATGGAAATGTCTAGTTTCTGGGTAGATTCAACTTCACCAAATGAATGTAATAGCTATGCATTTCTATAAGAGCAATATATGTCCCACGAAGCTTGAAATACTAAATATTGTCTTCCCATGTTGACAGTTAAAATAAATCTCATTTTCTGAATGCATTTTCAGTTATCTTTCACTTTAGCAGTCAAAAGAATTAGTTTTGGAAGTGATTTGTTCGAAGATATAGACTCAGCTGAATAAAAAGCTGAATTATGCCTTGTTCTCAATGAACATTTATGTTGCTGATGAAGGGTAGCTGCAAGGACATGAGCTTCTAGTCCATAATTTCATTACTGGACTGTACCTGCAGTAGTGGATGCATTAATTTACTTTCCCTAAGATTCTGTTTGTCATGCTCTGTACCGAGACCAATTATTCAACTGTGATTCAACACAACACAATAAGAGATGATGCAAATTAAAAGCAGTGATGGAGCAATTTTCAGGACTAAGAATATTTACAGTTCCAGGGGGCTTGAAGACTATGACAGCTGAAGGAGAAAGGTGGGTCAGAAAAGTTTTTTTTTTTTCCCCCAAAGTGCACTGCAGATATTACTAAGAATTATAAGAAGCTCTTAACTTGTGAATACAGGATTTTAAACATTTTTATGTTGCTATTATTAATTAATATTTGCATGTGCGTAGCTCTGAAATGTTTAAGCCATACCCATTTTTTAACTACTTCTATTTATTGTACAATGCAGTTCCTTTGCTACAGAGTCATAGTGAACCCTCTCACATGAGTTTTTGAGGTGTAGAAACCCAATCCTGCTTGCACCATAAGAGGCAAAGGGCTTTGCACCTTTGGCCATGGAAGTGCAGCAGAAGTCAGGAGAGCTGTAGCAGGGAGCACCATCCCTTGTGCCATGTTAATTGTGGGCTGCTCCAGAGCAGGAGAACATCCTCAGCACCACCCTGCACATCTGTGTGAGCTGATATTCCCATAGTGCTGCCAGCAATCCATGCTCATCCCCTGTCTTCAGCAAGGGGGAATGTGGGTGCTAACCCCTATTTTTGCCCCTTTCCCTGCTGCTGAGGCTGGGCTGGTGGTGATGAATGCCTCTGTGACTCTCCTCAGCCTCTTGGGCCTGAAGCTCATTTTACTTGCAGACTCCTGCTCCCACCTTGCTTTTTGTTGTTTGTTCCTTCTCATTCTCCCTTTTTTCTTTTTTTTTTTTTAAGCAAATTGTTTTAATTGACAGTTAATTTACTGTTTAATTTACAGTTGTGTCTATGCTCAGAATGGGCTGATCTGCAGCACTGTGAACCATTCCTAGCTCAGGGCAGTAGCATACAGACAGAAATCAGTACCATGCAGGATGCCTGGGCTCTAAACTCCAGTGTTCCCAGAGTTCCAGAACTTCTATTCTTTATCCACAATAGCATTTGGTACTCAAATGCTAAACACAGTCAGCTGGACTACAGAGGTGTGTTGAAAGGCTTTTGCTAAACATGGATTAAAAGGTGAATTACCTCTTCTTTGTATACCTGAAGATTAGAGTAATCCCTCATGGCATGCAAATGAAATCCACTAAACCCACAGAGTCCTGGGCACTGCTGAGGAGAACACAACTTCCCTGCCCATCACAGGAATCCTGGGTGCAACCAGAGCATGGAAAGCTTGCCTTGCTTCTCCTTCTGCAGGAATCCTCATGAGAGTGGCTGTCTCACAGAGAGGGAAGGAAGCAGCATCAGATGGGGAGAATGAAAGGCAAATCTACAGCAGAATCTGGCAGAGATGAAAAGATGAACAGTTGGAAATTTGTCAGTTTTGATAATCTCTTCAGATTACTCTGCATATGCTGGCTATATTCCTTCCTGGTAGTTTTAACAGAATATGAAAAATAACACCAGAAAACGGTTGGGAGTTAGATAAAGAATAATGGGAATCCATGGAACTAGGCAATACAGGGTAGCAATGACATGTACCTCTGAGGCTGAGAAAATGAATCAAAATGGAAATATCACTTTCTATGTAATTTTGCTATTAGATGTACCAAAGAAGTGTTGTTAAGGTCAATGCCTGGTATTTCTGGCCAGGGATTGATTTGCCCTCAAGTTCTTCCATTTTGTTATTCTGCCAGTAGTTAAAAGTACACATTGTGCTGCCAGAAGAGTGGCTACCCAGGCCTCACTTCAGGCACTTTTCTTGTTGGCCTGTCTCGCCTTGAACAGTGTAAAATAGCTTGTGGCCAGAAGCTCTTATCCCATTTAGTTTAAGGCATTTGCTATACAGCTGAGAGAGGAAGGGATTGATAACAGAGACTCAGAGTTTATGAGTAAAGCATAAAGTTTATGAGGAAGTGTTACCAAAAAGAATTCTGCACCATTCTGGTTTTTTTATGGCTATTGCTCATGGTTTTGTAATGTACAGATGTAATTCCTGATTTTACATGAAGAATTAAATATGGTTTGTCATCTGACACTGCCAAAAACTTCACAAATTAAAATAAACTGGCTTGGCATGGTGACCAAACTCTCTGAAAGAGGTAACAGTCCCACTAGTTGCAGTAATCAATGACATAATTATGCAAAGTGTGCTTCCTATTTTGCTGAAATCTTGCAGATCTCTTGCTTTTGGTTGCTATTTTTGATTATTATATTTACATGTTAGGAGCAGGGAATTTATTTCCTGCTACTAACAGACTTGTGTCTTTGTTTACTGGCCAGCTGGGAGCTATTTGTAAATATTTCTATATCAACAACACGTCCTATTTCCAGGGACATCACTAAATACTAGAATACCAAATTAGTAATTACTAACTTGCTAATCACTACAGTGGTGTTCACCAAGGCTTTCTTTAGCCCAGATAGGTTAATCTCTCTGTGCTGCCTCTACAGCCAGGAGGAAATTTCTATAGCAAAATTTGAAGCAGAAACCAAACATTCCAGCGCTCTGAACAATTCTGGGGAGTCTACTTGGCTACAGGGGGGTCTCCAGGGACAGCTTCCTTGGGCTGCAGGTATCCCTGCATTAAACACCATGATATTTTTTCTATTTAAGAAAATAAATTTTAATAAATCAAAACAAATAGTCATGCAAAGGACAAAAATGAACAAAAGGAGAAAGCTGCTGATCTCATGCTTCCCTGCAGAGAAAATGAGGAAAGGGTGGAGAATCGCCCAGGCACTTTCTGATTATCCTGTGAGATAGGATGGGAACAATGAGGTGGTTGGTGTAAGCCTGAACAGAGCACTTTCTTTTTGGCACTTCAACAAATGTTGGCAGCATTTTCTTTTTTAATGTCAACATTATGTGCACAGCTTCAAGGCAAGAGTTCCAAGTCACTCAAGTTAATTGATACATCAGGGATGCGGAACTGGAACACAATGTCCTTGATGCTACTCATAAGAATTGCTGAACTATATGTTGCCTTTGCAGGAAGGCCTAGAAAAATCCAAATGCACTACAAAAGTGCTGGCCAGGAATGGGGGAGTCCACTGCAGCCCTTTCCTTCAATGCCTGTTAGATTGATTGAAAAACTCTGAAATTATATTTTCTGCACTAGTTTTGATGATTAAATACTGTCCTACCTCCCAAGATGGATCTCCTTTTGTCTTATGCAGAGCTGTCCTTTTGCTGGCTGTAGGAATGTTTTCATACAGAAGAAGTGAGTACTTTGTGCTCTGAATTCCCAGCTGTCTGCTGCAATATAGCCTCGAGGTTTCAAAATTTGGTGTGAGATGCTGTCAGTGCAAAGACAGAGCCCTGTCCTCAGTGGAGAGAAGGAACACTGCTTACCAGCAGCTGCTGCTCATGGGATGGATCACCTGCCCATAAACTCAGCCTGCAGCTGAACATCCATCTGTGATGAAGGCATTACAAATGCTCAGGCCACATCCTCTTCATCCTTCCTTGGTGCTTGTCCTCAGCCCCTGTCCTTCCATGGCCACGCAGGTGGAGCAATGCCTGAGGCACCCCTTGCCACTGGCAGCACCAGCAGGGGCTGGGGCAGAGGGAACAGGATGGGGAGTGGATGTTCAGACAGGCACCACGGACACACAGGGGCAAGAGAGAAGAGCCAGGACAGCCAGCCTGGCCTCCAGCACTGCTCCCAGAGATCGTGTCTCACATCTGTCAGCCTGGGGTGGCTTCTCTTGGGAGCACCCCGGGCTGTGACAGGGGATAAGATATGTTTACTTGAGCAAACCAAGCCCTGGGGCTTGAACAATTATGCTAACAAAACACTTCTCTTTTTCATCCTATAAGATATTGTCTGTCAAAACTATTTGGTGTAAAAAGAGACGTTGCTCTTGTTCCAGTTGAAAGTGCCCTAGCTGAGAGGAAAATTCTTGTCTGAGATTCCATGCTTTATGAGAATCTAAAGAGGCTCTTCAGAGCCCCCAAAATCCTGACTCTGCCACCAGAAGTAACAGCTCTGCACAAACTTTACAAAGCCATGGTCTGCTCTGCATTACTGCAGGGGCATTTCTGCAGTTTACCTAATCCAACAAAGGCAATATTTGTCTCACTACAGTCAGGTAGGGAAGACTTGTAAGACTTGTCCTAACTGTATTTTTATAATCACACACTTCCTGTGCACAATGGTCACTGGGTGTAACTGTAAATAAGGATTGCTTTCAACTTCAAGTTCAAAATGATGAGGTTTCTCCATTGCTTATGTAGTGATCATGCACTGAGACACAGCAGGATGACAGCTGCCAAGGCCAGCCAAGGGTCTGGTGCTCCTGAGAGGGTGGCTTCAATTAAAGTATTTTCCATCTCACTGCTACTCTACTTTTACAGTACAAATCACTCTTGCAAATCAAAACTGACTTCATTACAGTGTACCAACACAGTGAAATCTGTAAGACCTTTAGTACTTGAAACCCAGAGCACTTCCTAAGTTTTGACACCAGTTTCCAGGTTTTAACATCAGTTATCGTTCTCACGTGAACAATACCCCTGCATTCATTTCACTGGAAGGTGTAGCAAAGGTGAGGAACAACTCTGGCACTACAAGGGGAAATCTTGTGACACCTTCAGTCGAAGCTCAGAAGATCCTGCCTGCCATTTATACCTCTCATTTATTTCAGTCCAGTTCTTTATTTATGCAAGCTGTATGTTCTGCATAGACCAATCACAATATTCAAAAGCAGAGAAAGGATGACAGTTGCCTGTTTTATTTGTTTATAAACAACATAACTGGATGTGGCAACCCCCATGGCTCAGAGGGAAGGCCATGGGCTGCAAGGGAGGTGCCTTCAGAACCTCTGGAAGCCAGGCTGTGAGCACACTCTCCAAAGGTAAGCACGGCTCCTTGGTCTCTGTATGCTGAGATATTCCAGCATGAAGTCATTTGATTTGTAAGGTGAGTTGCAGAGTTAAGAGGGAGCTGCAGTCTAGCACAGTTTGTTACTCCTTAGAAGTTACAGCTTGTCTCCATGACCAACAAGAGCTCCCAGGCCATGGCCAGGATTCTTTGATCCTTCCACAAATCAGCCCTTGCTTCTGACAGCTCCTTCTGACTTCTGTTTTAGTGAATTCAAACGCAGAAAAATCCCCTCCCCAGGGACATGGGCTTGTTCCTCTGACAAAGAGCTGCTCCTGTCCCTTTGCCTCAGCAGACTCTGCTCTCATTGACCTTGGACCAGGATCACCTTCCTCCTCCAGAGTTTAGCAAAATGGGTATTTAAACAGAGAATCCTTAGGCTGTAAAGACCTTTCTGAAACGAGACAAAATTAGGATTGATATCAGCAACTGTATATTTATACTCTGCACTAGCTTCAAACCACATTTAACTTCTAACCAGGTTTGTTATGACAGGGGTTGTAGCCAAGATTGACTTAAAACCACAAAAAGTATCCATAAAAACATTGTAAGAGCTCTGATTTCTGAATAAGTATATGCTAAATAAGCTAGCTTTGAGTGCTGCTTTCACAGTAATTAATTTTTAACCCTAATCTTTACTCACTGTAAGACATAGTTTATTTTTCAGATGTATACATAAATTTTCAAGGAAATTGGTCATATATGGCAAGCAAAATTCATGCCATTCATGATGTCAACGCAGGCAACATCTTGGTATAATTTCCTTCTACTTTTCTAGTATAGCTCACACATTTTTTTGGGGGGGAAGAAAATAATTCTATGTTACATTAGCTATATAAGAATTGCTTACAGAAAATGAAACCATAGGTTTGAATGCTATAGATCAGGACCAGGTGTGCATGACAATCCTAATTAGATAATACTAACTTGTCCACAAAGTGCCCTGGATTCACCAACAGTTAGTTAAGTGTTCAAGCCTTAACAAAGAGCATGTGACTGAATTAGTGATTTTTGAAAGGTAATCAGCAGCTGGACTGGAACCTATCCAGAATTAAATCCTACAATGTTATGCTGCTGGCATGCTGGGAATCAGCACAGCTGCTGATTTCACAAAAATAAGGAATTAAATGGACCCTGTGCTTAGTCACTCTCGGTGAAGAAGTGCTCCCTGCTGTTCAGAGGGAGCCTCCTGTGTTTCAGTGCGTGCCTCTGGTCCTGCCACTGGGCACCAGGACCTGCTGCACTGCACAGAGCACTGGAATGCTGTTTGCTCTAGCAGCAGCTGAGCCAGTGTCAAATACTGCCCCGGAGTCTACAGGCTACCTGAGAAAAAAGCACATTAAAGCTTTTACTCATGAATAAACTCACAGGAAATGAGCGCAGATCTCCATCCCAACCTGTGTCCCATCACTGCAGGCTGGGTTGGCCCAACGGGCACTGTCAGACCTGCTGTGGTGGAAATGATGTGCTTGGACTGTATGGAGTGAAATCTCCCTAAAAACTGGTTTGTTGTGGACTGTGAGCTCACAACTCTCCTGACACTCTCACAGAGGAGTGATTTTAGCTGTCTTATTAGCCCACCTGCCTTATTGCCTTATTTAGTTCAGCCAGCCAAGCTATAGGGTTGTATACAAGCTACTTCCAGATATAAATTAAGCGGAAATAAAGAGCAAAATTGCATTAAGAAATAACAAAAGATGAAGAAAAGCAACAGGCAGGAGGGAAAACATAAAGTCACCTCCTTTATCTAGTGATGTCTCAGTGCAAGGGCAGGGAGGTGAGAAGGGAGAAGGCCTGGCCTGTCCATGATGGCTGCTCTGAGGGACATCAGCAGTCAGGTTTAGGAAGTAGAGCCGGGAAAAACTGCAAATTCAGAAGATTTCAAGTCAAATCTGTACAAGGATGATTTCTGTGGGACTGGGTCATGATGCCAACTCAGCCAAGACAGACACAGCCTCAGAGGAGCTGTAAATAGACTTCTAATGATGCATGCTGCTGCTTTCTCTGGTTAGCATCTGTTCCATTTTTCAAGCCTAAAACTCTAAGCAACTACTGTTTTCTTACAGCTTGATTAAAGCTGACCATGAGTAATCTGACACACACTATTTGTGTTATTCCTGAGAGGAACAAATGGATCACTCAAAGGCACACCAGGGAACTTTTAGAGTCCCAATCTGCTGGTTTTGGCTGGGGTAGAGATAATTTTCTTCACAGTAACCAGTCCAGGGCTGTGTTTCAGCTTTGTGCTGGGAACAGTGTTGATAACAAGGGATATTTCTGTTATTGCTGAGTGGGGCTTGCACTGTCAAGGCCTTTTCTGCTTCTCTCAGTGTCTCGCCAGGGAGGAGGCTGGGGGTGCAGCTGGAGCTGGGGGGGACACAGCTGGGACAGCTGACCCCTCCTGACCCAAGGGATATTCCAGGCCATACAAAGTCATGCTCAGTGCATAAAGCTGGGGGAAGGAGGGAAAAGGGGGGACATTCTGAGTGATGGTGTTTGTCTTCCCCAAGACACCATTAGGTGTGACGGAGCCCTGCTGTCCTGGAGATGGCTGGCTGGCCCATGGGCAAGTGGTGAATGAATTCCTGGGTTTACTTTCCTTTGCTTGTGTGTGCAGCTTTTGTTTTACCTGTTAAATTACCTTTACCTTGATCCAAGAGTTTCAACACTTTTACTTTTCCAGTTCTCCCCCTCATCTCACCACGGGGGGTGAGCGAGTGAGTGGCTGTGTGGGGTTAAAACCACAACACTCAGTACAGAGTGTGCCGTGGGCTTTTCAGGAACCTGAGGCAATCTGTCTGCTGGCAGTCTGCCAGACAAACTGGGCACAGCAGGATTAGTCTGTACCTCTCTGGGAAGCAATAAGAAAATGGGGATGTTATCTAAGACTGGATTCAGTGGAATTTTCTTTTGTATTATTTGTACCTACTGTTACTGCTGCCCCTCCGTGTGTCTGAGGCCACTGTCTCCAGGAAGTGCCTCACCAGCACAAAGTGCTCACAGGAACAGTGGCTGAGCATCAAGTTAGTTACAAGTTACTGACAGAAGGGATGCCGAAGTCTTGTTAAGTGATTTTCTCTGCACTGGCACCTGACCTGTAAAGAATCTGTAGTTTTGTTCTGTTTTAGCCACAGGCTTTTAGTCTACTGCTTTCCTTACTAGGAGCTGCTGTAAGTAAAATGTGCTTTTTTTAGTTTTGGGTCCAGCACTTCCAAAAGGATTTATGGGCTTTTGATACTTTATTGCATTTTTATACAATATTGCATTTTTATGGGCTTGCTTTTCTTTTTGTAAGCATTTTTACAAAAACATGTTATATAGAAAATTAGAGCTTTTAAAACCCATGAATTGTAAGAATTATTGGGACATCCCTAAAGTACCATCTCCCAGAAGCAAGAGACATGAACAGCAGCCTCGTGTCAGAGCATCAGCACATGGATGATGCTCACCCCACTAACTAGTTTTTCTGCCTTCAGTTCCTGCTTCAAACTATCATGAAAACATCAACTAGACAAGTATTTCTGACTCCTGCAGACTGATTTACACTGGCAATGCATGGAAAAAACCACAAGGAAACAATAGGAAGTCTACAGACTGCAGTGAAAAGGATTTTATCTGCATCAATGTCAGTGGATGATAATCCCTGAAGACCTGAGATAACAGCGTTGATGAAAGAGGATTGTTGTGAACACCTCACATTTCTCATCAAACCTGTCTTCTACCAAACCCAAAAAATGCTGGTCACAGCACTGACAACTGCCATTAAAAATCCTGAGGTGCTTTTACAGCAGGGTCTAACGAAGTGGGAGGGATTTCAAATGAACACCTGACACACTGAGCATCATCTCTGCCTGAACAGTACTGAAATAATTATTTGTGTTTACTGTCCAGCACTATGATCAGTGAAGGCCTGTTGGCACTGAGTAGGACTGAATTGCTTGAACAGACACTAGGAAAATGGGCATCACAGTGCAACCTAGAGGAAAAGAACATGCATCTACCCTTGTTAAATCACTGCAGCCCTTGAGTGGAACATCAGTAACAGCCACAAGTTCTGCAACACTGACAGTGCTCTTCAGCTACTGACAGCACGGGCTCCACGAGGTGAGCAACTGCAACCCACAAAAACCACTGCAATCACAGTTCAAAAGGGGTAGGGAAAACGCCATTCTCATCTGCACTTTGTCTAGATTTGAGAACATGCCTTTATAAAAAATGGCTATAATCAGGCTCCAGCAAGATTGGAGACTGCTTGCCTGTTATTACTGGCAGAAAGTCACACATCAGTGGTATATGATTAAGAGGGATGACTTCTCTATCCAAGCATTTGAAAATGTTTATACTAAGAAGCAGGAGAAAATAAAAACCCAGATTAGTTATAAATCAGCAACATAGAGCTTGGGTAGTTTCATCAAAGCACCATTTCTATGATTTTTAGCTTCTTCACAATTTGCCCATTACTACCACTTCCTAAACACCAGTTCTAAGCAATACCTGGATTTGGATTAACACACAACTTATAAACTGGAGTGGAAATTGCTCCTAGTGTCCCTGACCACCAAATTAATCCCAGATCTGGCAGATCTCTACACCGGGAAAGCATTACACCCTCTTTCAGTGTTTTCAGGGTGTAATTCCTCCATCAGATGTGTTAGAACAGGACAAGAAGAGAAAACTATAAAGTTTTAACAGAACTTAGGATGTGGGTGGTTTTGATGTTGAATGTGTCAGGAGATGATGCATATGAGGATGCGGCACATCTCACTAATAATTCAAGATGGAGAAGAAAAAAGAGTTAATGCTAAAATATTTGCTTTCAGTAAACCCTACTGAAAAAGTAGCCCCCATTACACTGAAGAGCTGCAGCCAAGTTCCTAGTGCTGCTGTAAACATCTCAATCAGCATTTTCTTCTCGTTGTTCTAGACCACCACCTAACGGCGAGGCTCAGGCTGGGCCCGCCCGGCTGCTGCGTGCTGGGGCACGCCTCAGGCAGAGCTCACAGCCTCAGCTCAGCAGGGGACAGGCAGGATTCTGCCAGGAGTAAAGCCTGCCTTCCCCTTCCCACTGACCCTTGGGACAGCTCTAACAGGCTAAGGCAGAGCTGCTCTCCCGCCTCTCTGCTGCACTTCCGGCAGCAAGGCTGTCTGGTAATTAATGTTTTTGCAGAACTGAACTGTGTGACCTGGATCAGCACTAACAGGCCTCACTCACTAATTGCTTAGGACATTCTTATCCTAGAGCCTCATTCCTGTAGATTACTGGAGCTTAGTACTTACTCTAAAATAACTCGCTTTATCTGTGACAGTGCAGAGCAATCTCCCAGAACAACGGCAGGCTGGCTTCTGCTCCTTGCCTCGTCCTTCTCACATGGATCAAGCAGTGCAGTCGCTGCTCCCTCCTCAGTCCAGGCTCTCTCACATTACTGCTGAAGAAATTAGTTACTCTAAATTAGTTCCTAATAAATAGATTGTAACTCTCTCTTTCTTCCCCCCTGTGGATTTTTTACTTACTTATTGGGAACCTTTGAAAAAGAAAGAGCGCTCCTGCTTTGACTACCTTCTCTATGAAAACAAGTTGTATTAGTCCTAGTTAAATGCCAATAGCCTGGCACACTCACTCCTCAGGACTCACTCATGAAAAACCCTGGTGGAGTTCTGACTACCTCCATAGTGGGCCATGTGTGCAAACAAGTAGAAAATGTTAACATAAAATACTCAGTGAAAACGCAACCAGCAGTATCCCAGAGTACACAATGCTAATCTGCACCATTTTCATCCGTTTGGACTCACTTGTCTCTCAAGCAAGGGACAGGAGTAGTTGCAGTTTTGGCTGAGCTTATCCACTCACTCCCAACTCACCCTGTTCCTGCAGCAGCAATCCTTCACCTCCTATTGCTAGTATTTTATGGGATTTCTGTATGCACTAACAAACCTGTATTAAACCATACCCTATGAAAAACCTGTATGTCTGAAATTCCTTTCTCCAGTTGTTCACTCTGCCATTTGTTTACATCCACTTGGTGGCACCTCATAGGTTAAGCCTTCAGGAAACTCAAATTTAGGACAGACCAGTTTATCCAGAGTCATTACATTTTCAGGTACATTAGACATTTGTGCCACCATTATTCATTAACTCATTTTTTATGTCTGCAGTGTTTTCTCTATGTGGCAGTCCACTTTTCCTGGGTTTAGAAACTTGACTTCTATTATCTTATTTTCTTATCTGTTCAGCAATGCACTAAAGAGCCACCCAGATGGCAGCCACATCCTTAATCTCAATTTTCCAAAGATAACAGCAACTAATCACTAGGTAAGACTAGTAATCTGGAACTCAGTGGTACTGCCCTTCACCTCACAGTTCCTTCAAGGAAATGTCCTCTCCAGTGTAATTTTGCTTCCTTCAGCTGCACGGTCACACTACCAACAAGAGCAACAACTCCTGTTTTCAATGGAAGGGACAAGAGGAAAGGACCAATCTCATTTTCCAATACAACAAAGGGGCTGTAAGGAAATAAGGAACTGCAAGCAAACCATTTCTAAACAGATACAGAAGACTTTTGGTTTTGGTCTTAATCTGGATCTTTAATCACTGAGAAAGGCAAATATTAGTGAAGATTTAGGGCTAACAACCTCTAACCACACCCTTTTTGGATCAAGCATTAGCATGATTTTAACAGGCTTTTTGCTTGAAACCAAGATGACACAATGAATTCATCACTTGCTCCTCCCACATGTTCGTCTCCTGTAGAAGACAAGGCACTTCCTTGGAACATTCCATATCCATGACAGAGGCAGTGGACCAGCACGCCTCTCGTACAACAGGCCACTGACTGAGCATAGTGTGAAAAAAAACCACCAGAAGGACTGAAGTTCTTGGCAAGGAGGCAGGACAGTGGCAGAAAGATTCAGACACTGTCCCTTCGTGTTTCATACTCAGAATCTAACTTACAAACCAGCTATTGTGAAATAACTCTGTGAAACTGCAATCTCACTTTTATCAGGACATGTAAGCCAAACCATAAGGATGAGATGCTCTTTATCAGAAAATTTCAACTTTTCTGTGGCTGGTAGGACACACACATATAAAACAGACATTTCCTTGTACTGTGGAAATCACATTTCCATTTGTGAACAGACAACCTGGAAAAAAAGTCTTATGAGTAACTGCCTTCCCACTTGTGTAAAACCCTCCTAGAAACCCCTGACAGTTTCTCCAAAAGAATCAAGAAAAGCATGTATTTTTCTACTGTCTTTAGATTTATCATCGGTAAATCCTTGACAGCTGCACTCATAACCACTACTTCCTCTCTAAATGGTAAGGATGGCTACCTCAAAGGATCAAATCCTCAGGATAAAGATCAAGAATGATTACAGAAATTGAAATTAAAAAACCACAACCACAGTTTTTTTGTCAACATGTAATGCCCTGGGTTTATTTTGTGAGAGTTCTGTCACAATTTTTCCAGGTGGGATTAAAAACCTTAAGGATAATGTATGCCATTGGAGTGGGCATTCAGACTTCGGTACTGACAAAGCACTAATAGTAGTCTGTTAAGTACCATTCTCTTCACAGAAGAGAAGTCAAATATTTCCAAAGGAAGGCACCCGATAGTTGTGGTTCTGGCCTTGCAGCCTTCTGGAGAATCTTAAAAGGAAAAAAGCTGGCTGTTTTAGAAACTGGAATGATGATACACGTACAGCAATTACTGCATTCTTCTCCCTTATATCCTTTTTCTTAAGAACAAGTAAAGAATGAAGTCTTAAAAACAGTAATACAATAAAAAAATACAATGTCATCAAAAAGGGCAAGACAACATAAAAACTCCAGTTGTAAGGACTCCATTTGCATACTAACACTTTTTGGTGTGCAAGGAAATGGGACTAACGAGGGGAGCAGCAACATAACCTTAGTGCTTTAAGTACCAGAAACTGCCCACGTGCCTGCGGACAAGCTAGGATGGGAGAATTCAGACTTCATTATTAGCTTGTTACTTATCTCACGATACTCAAACAGGAAGATCCCCATTAATACATTCCCCATTTTTAAACTGATGCCTTTTTAAAAAAATTCTGTATGTATGTCACCATTTTTCACATGATACACAGAAAACTCAGGGACCCAGAGGGGAACCAAGTTATGTTATACCATTTACAAAATACCAAGGAGTCCACAGCTACCTAACACATTTACTACAGCACAGGAACCAATGAAGGTACAGTGTACAAAAAACTGTAAACACGGCACAATAAATAGATAAAACAGCAGGTTCCGCACCATGCACATGATGTGATGACACTTTTTCATCTCTATACAATCTCACATCTCACACTCTTACTTTGTTGCAGTTTGTTTCCCTCCCTCCCCCCACCCCAAGTGCAAAGCATCACAAATGAACAGTTTTGTATTCAAGTAACATATATACAAGGGTATTACAAATATGCAGTACTGTACAGATAATTGCTGTATTGTTAATTTACAGATGTTGATTCTTTCCTATTAACAGTAAGAAAAGAAAAACCAAAGCATGAGAGATGTGCATTGCTGTCAAGTCCCCACAGCTGCCATGGAAACGCAATGTGCGGCATTCCATCATCCCTTGCATTCAAAATGCTACTGATGCATAGCACCTAAACAAGTTCCCAAGGCTGCAGTCCCACTCCTACGGAAACTACGTCACCTCCATTGCTACTGTATTGTCCGCTATATTGTTCAGTGCTGGCTTCTCCGTTTCATGGTTTTCCCTGTTGAAAGAACAATAAAACAATTAACAAGACTGGAAAGAGTTAGCAAAAAACCTCTTCACCAGACAACTGCCCTCCAGTACTGGAGAGCTGTTAAAATGCAGTAAAGGTTTACACTGGAAAACAAAAAGGCTGAGACGAGAACTCACACTTCCCTATTTGCTGTGCACTTAATTCCCAGCAATGACTGCTGTGAACATTTGCTGCGCTGTAAAACCTGCCCATAAACCACCATGTTATGTAGGAAACAAAAAAGGTGGCCTAAGGATCAAAAGATTTGATGAAGCAATAAAAAATATGCAATAAAAAAAAGTTCCCGATGAAGTCACAAGTTACAAAATTTCAAATTATCTAAGAATACTGAACTGTGTTTAAGAGGTTTGTTTGACCTCTTTTACTTCATCTTTGAGCCAACTATCTTAAATCAGTGAAGACAACAGAAATTAAAACCAGAAATTTAGAAATGAAAATGCTTCTTTATAGCTAAAGAATGGGACACTTCTCTCAAATTTTGAGGTAAAAAAAAATATAATACATCATCTGAATGTTTCTGCAGTGCTCACATGACAGGAACTCCTCTGAACATAGCTAGACCAATTCTATCTTATGCTCATTCCTGTCAGACTTACTTTCAAAGGATAGGCTCATATTTAACTTTAGAGTAATTCAAGCCTTCACACAGAGCATAAGAACCAACAGCTCCACTCAACAGTGGAGATTTATTTGCCACAGTACTATAACATCATAAATTTCTCTTTTGAGCTAGACCTTATATTTCAGCTAGTGACTAGCAGAAGAGCCTGGAAAACTTATCAGTGTAAAAGTCTAATTTTGGATCCTCCCCAAGTATCCCTTTTTGACCACCACCACGTACATTAATTTAAAGCCAGATATCTAATACGGGGAAAACACAAGCAGATCTAAAACCCCTACCTTGGTACTGCATCCACAGAGGATGAAGCTGGAACCTTGGGCACCTGACAATTTGTTGCTGCAGCCAGCTTTAAGGCAGATGATGGAACAGCACTTAAAGTCCTAGGTATATGCCGTGCATTGAGCGTGGTAATAGAGTTTACAGTGGCAACTGATGAGGGTACAGTTAATCGAATGTTGTTCCCAATCAGAACCTGAGTTGTTGCAGAATTGGCAGCAGTTACTTGGTGACTCAGTGCACTGTGGGAACTTGAAGTCTGCGTTATATTTGAAGGCTGTAACAAGGCTGAACCTGCTGTTGACGATGAACTTGTATGGACAAGTGCTGTAGGTGTAGTACTACTGAGGTGTAAGCCCTTGTACACTCCTGCAACAGAAAAATAAACCGGTAAGCTCATTTTTCAGAAAACACTCCACTCCAAACAGACACGTCTTCACTGCAAAAATCAAGATGCAATCAAATTCTGTCAAACGGTTGCATACCTGAGGCCTGAAGAATGCCATTCACCCCAATTCCAAGCACCACATCATCCTTCATTTTGAATCCCATCAGCTGTTCTGATGTAACCAAAGCTGAAGCAGCAAACTGAGCACTAACAGAATCCAGTGTCTTGGAAACAAAACCCTAAAAAGAACAATGGTGGCAAATATATGTGATTGATGCTTCCAAACTGTCAGTACTCTTCCCATTTTAAAGCTACACAAAACCTAGTAAAACAAACATCAATAAATCAATAAATCAGAACTGAGGACCAGTCATTCTCTCAGATAAAACCACCAGCATTTGGCAAAGCTAGTTAAAATCTCAAATGGGATTTTCTGTATTACCATGCACTTTTTGCTCTGTTAAAACAACCAACATGATACTTCCTACAACTATTCAAAACACAGAGAAGCTGATTTCTGAAGTTCTGTGTAACAACACTGTTTCACAGATCAACCTGTTTTCATTAAATTCCAAACCCAATTCATAAACTTGGAGGCTCAGATTGCAAGCAACTTCTGAATCTTTTCAACGTGTCTGTCACCACTGTAATCTCCCTACACGTTTATGAATGTTAGACACTTTCACAGCTGTATGGAGGACATATGTATGAGTTAGCTTTAATTAACTAAAGTTCTGCTCTGAAAATCCCCCAATGAGAAGAGGATAATGACATGGCTGGAGATTTCTGCAATTCATATTTCTAAGGCTTTGAAATTTTCAATAACTGACTGACCCTTTTTTTTTTTTTTGTGAAGAGGGAGCAGAGGCAATGCCTACCACACTCACCTGCAGTGTCCCTTCTAAACACTTTACAGAATGGCTATGATGTAGATTCAGGCGAAAGCCACTTTCCTGTTGGTTAGTTTCAAGGTTCTATGGCAACAGTTGACAATTAGAGATGAACCCTGGTGGGAAACAATGAGGGATAAATCATAGCACAGACAAATCCCTCACCTGTGATGTGTTGGCAGAGGAATTACTATTTGCTTGCTGTTGATGAATTTGTGCAAGCTGCTGTTTCTGCATTAGTGCCAGTTGCTGTTGATGTTGCTGGTATTGTTCGGCTGTAAATGCTGAACAAAATATAAAACGAGAAAATACTATATCAAAATATGTAGGAGTTGTGTATATAAACACATCTACTTTATAAACCCAACCCCCCCACCCCCAGAAAACTACCACAGCAAGCTCCTAAGACCCTTAATACACCTTTATGTCAAAAAGGCTGATATTCTCCTAGAATTTTTTGTCCAAACAACACCTTCTCTTTTTTAGTACATAGGCTTTAACTTATTTTAGCTCAAGATACTAAAAAGGGGGGGGTGGGAGAATCAAAATGCAATCAACCCCACCAAAAACTCTTTAAAAACAGATTAAAAAGAATGATTAGGTAGAAATGGCATCACTGTTTTCATCTTGTAGAAACTACAGTACCTGCATTATTAGTGAAACAGGTTGATATGTCAAACCTGGCAACTGCAATGCACCCCTCACTGACAGCATTCTGAAGGCAGCAAGGGCTACAAGATTTAGGTTTCAATTGAAAACATTAAGTTGGGCATGCTCATAACTGTGCAGGCTATTACTGTACAGTACCTTTTTTGTTTGTAACTACACATGTACAAGTAAATCCATCAACACCAAATTTCTCAGAACTATTATCCTTCTACTCTAAAATCTCTGAAAGGTGACTCAGTAGCCAGTGCATCACAAGTTAGGCAGAATTTTATCCATTTAAGCCACAGGTATAAAACTGACAAGCATTATTTGCACAGACTGACCAGGCAATGACCAACGGTGCAGCAGAATCACTATTTCACTGACTAACCTCAGAGCAAGCATTTTTTTAAATTTAGTTTACTTTTCCAGAACAAAATGAAGTATCAGTTTTCAATTTACAAACTGAATCAAGGTTAGAGTGTGAATGCCCTTGCAAAGGATTCACCTTTCAGATTTTCCTTCAATTTTATATTCAGATTGTACTAATGCTCCCAAACATGTGCTGGAAATAGTACTCATACTCCAAGAATGCACTGGAAGTCACGCTTCTGAGGAAGTTCACAAGTTGTTGCTTGGCAACAAATCACTACCACACTTAAATCCTGTTCACAAATTGAAATTTTTAAGAATCTTTTGTTAATCTACTCCTTCAGGCTTGCTTGCCTGAAGAAAACACGTCTGCATCAAAACCGTAATAATGTCCTGCTTCCAGATACAACAGGATTCTGAAGACCAATTATACCTCAGGTATAAACTTGAATAACAAGTCTGTATAAATGGCTGCAGTATTTGGAAACAGAGCAAACACTGCTGAGCGTGCATTTTCCTGGTGTATTTGTCTTTTTTTGGTGTTCAAATATTTTTCAAACTACTTCTAGTACGTATTAAAAATTTCACTGAAATTATTACCAGCACTTTGCTGTTTGAACATTTGAAGCCATAAACTTTTACTCAGCTGTTACATTCACTTTTTTTGTAAGTAACATCTCTGAGCAAGTAAGGATGTAGCACTTATTTATATTGCCAGAAGCAACAAATTACTTCCAAATACTTCTACAGTTATGTATTGCTGCAATATTTTAGAATTATTCCTAGGGGAACAGCTTACAAGTAGCAACCTCACTCATAAATGTCCTTACTAAAAAAAAAACCCAAACCAAACACACTAGAATTCATTGACCAAATACTCAAGGAGATGACTGCT
Organism: Phainopepla nitens; assembly: GCA_013400175.1. NCBI lineage: Eukaryota > Metazoa > Chordata > Aves > Passeriformes > Bombycillidae > Phainopepla > Phainopepla nitens. The sequence goes on along the minus strand of VXBQ01012737.1, from coordinate 44,019 downwards.
TAATTTATATAAAAAACAAAATTTACAACTCCTTTAGATTTTTTTTTAAGCCGTCATCCAACTCAAGTTAGAGCAAGAAAGCTTTAGCACACAAAGATTAACAGGCAGAAAGCTGAGCAGCAGTAACAGAGGGAGGAAAATGGATATACTGTTCTGGTACTGAGAGATATATAATTTATTGTTTTTTCAAACCCTAAAACTTAGAATCAACATACCTTTGGCCAACATAGTGCCAATGACATTGAAGGTGCCATTTATTTACTTATGGTATGATTTATTGGGGTGTCCTGTGCAGGGACAGGAGTTGCACTTGAAGGTACTGATGGGTCCCTTCCAAACCCATAGATTCTGTGAACAAGGTATTTTATTCTGTAGCACAGCACTGTAAATATATTGCTTAGGAAAAGATTGCTTAAGTGATGTAAATAAACACAACACAGAGAAGAAACAAAGAAGAAAAGGGCAAAAATGGATATGTTGTACCACCATCTTTGACGAAGATTAAAACTTCCACCAGAATCACCTTCCTTGTGCCTATTTAAGTGAAATTAGTAGTTCATTTCAGTTTTCAAGTCCTAAGTATATTAAAGATTCTAACTATAAGACAGAGTTGAGGTAAACAAGCAGTCACCTGTGTTGATTTAACCACCTCCAGAATACTGTTTTCTTTTGCAACAGCAGCAAATTAAGTTTATGGAGATGAGCAGTGTTTGTTTGTTTAGGAAAGACTATGCTAAATAATGGCTGGAAGTGCTCTCTCTGCTTTCCAGAAGTGACATTTAGAAAAGCTGTGCTTTTGTAATTGCACATCAGTTCATTGGGACCCTTAGAGATGTATGCTTCTCATCACTCTGAAAAGTTGTACAGCTGTCAAAGGAAACAAATGCCAGAATAATCCCCCTACCACCATCACCCTCATCTGTATTCCAACTGCTCCTCCTCCACTTAAAAACAGTACCTGGAAAATACACTCAAGAACAACTAATTTCTGTTTTTTCAATTTAGGTTAAACACTCAGCAACATTTTTGCTGCTTCCCTTATTAAAAGTCTAACAGACATTTCAAAATACTATTTACAACACTACCAGGAGTTTACTGTGAAATTCTGAATCAGTTGCATCCAGGTTAGAAAGGCAATATTGCTCAGAAAGGGGTACTGCAAGCTACAGCCTCCCAAAATAATCTCATTGATATTCCTTTTCTATTCCATAAACAGAGATGCTAAAGTACCAGAACAGGTTATAGATTTCCATTACATAAGCCCGATCTTCCCTCTCCATGCTAAAGAAATACTACATTGAAAGTTTTAATGAGAACATTACTACTACTGTGAACTATCCAAAACAAAATTTCTTCTGAAGACCTGCAAACTAGGACAGCATTACTTTATTCCTCTTCCACTAAAAGCCATCATGTATTTTTTATTAACACTGCCACTGGGTTTCTTCCCCTCCTGCTCTCAGACTACAGTCTACATTACATTTCAGTTGAAAAATTAAGCATATTGATTCATAAGCAAGTTGCTTGTGAAAACTGCCATTCCTATGCATGTAAAAACCCATTTGTATGTACTTTATACAAAAGTACTTTCACCTATTTAACCTTGCATATTCATTTCCTGTAGCACCCAACTGTGACTGGAATTGGGGAAATCACATATATGCTCAGCACAGCAAAGTCACAGGTGTACTGACTGCCTCCACATCTGCATGTACAATCCTAAGCTTCTCAAAGAACAAGTCTAAGTTCAGCTATGTTTTTTTTTAAAGAATCAATTCAAACAGAATGTCTTGCTGCATAAAAATGTAGCTGCTATTAATGTGTTATGTGGCTTGCAGAGAATATTTTCTGCTTGCCTGCAATGTAGCATTGATGCAACTGGATGGGTGCCAAACTCAGCATCTTGCTAATATCAGTTCATCTAAAAAAACCCCTGTGAGTGTCCCTAAAAACCTTCTTCCAAAAATTTAATTCTCTCATTTTTGTTATAAAAAAGAGAAAGGACACAGCTGAAAGTCTTTCATGTGTGTCAAAAGAAAAATGGTACATGCAGAAGAAGTAGCAAAAATGACTGCCATTCACTTTTTGTCATACACTGCTCTTTATCTGCCTGGAAAAAAATGAGCAGGCAAGCAGCAAGCCCAGACCTTTCCTGAACACTTAAATCAGTAACCACACTTCTGGTAACTCAGGAGAGTATTGCTACACAACACTACACAAAGTTACAGATTCCTGACATTACTGGAGACCTATAGGGCTTCAAGTAACATTAGTAAAGCAGCAGAAAGCCAAACAACAGTTTGAAGTTTAAAAAAGGGACAAAATATAACATTCAGTGGTTAAAGGTGACACATGAGATTTTAAGACAGGCCCTTGCTTCAGCAGCCCCAAACAAGGATGCCGTGCTTACAGACTCTTCTCAAACAGCACGCTCAGACCTCAGGGCTCATGGTTCCATCACCCAGTAATGACTACTTCATAGTACAGGATTTACCAAATTAAACAGTGACCAAAAACCCAGCTTCATTCACTACACAGAATCACTCTACAGTGATGGGTGAAGGGGGAAATCTCAATCACCACTACTAACACACAATAAGTAAGATTATTACCGTTTCAGAATATCTCAACTGTCTTTCACAGCTAACAGCTCTATCCTGCCACAAAACTTCTACATACTTTCCAAGACAATTTCAGTAATTTATGCAAGTCACTTGCCTCTTTAGTTAACCCAACTCCTTTTCTAACCTCAAACACACCTTTAAGCACAACTCTGCCTGAAGTTACTAACATCTCAAGATGGTTATCAGAAGATGGGCAGCTCTTTACCAAGAGACTTGGCTATACAAATGCTTCTTGCTTGTTTGCAGCACACTGTATCAGTGGCACCATTTCAGTTGAGACAACCTTCAGATCTGAAGTCAGTACATGAGGTTATGCTGTCATCCTGTTCATTTAACAGCTTGGGACAAGACACACACACACACACACACAACTATTCTGCAGGTGTGTTGGTGTATTGGCAGCAAGGAAATGTTTTCTGGCTTATGGACTGCAAAAAGGAAGGTAGAAGAAGAAACTTCAGGAGTTTTCAGCTACAAGTATAAGGAATGAAACCCTGCACATTGCTGATACTGACTGACAGGATAAATGACTGCTCAGTATCTCCTTAGTGACAGCTACAAATCTTGTTTTATTAAAAACTGAGCTATTGCACACTGCACTGTGAATGTGTTTTCCTACACTTATATGAGTATTTGTACTCTTTGGGATAATTACATATCTATTCTTTGCTTGAATTAAGCCACTGAATATAATTTTTCAATTGCATGACTCTGCTTACATAACCAAATTCTATGGGACAGTGATACTCAGCAAGCACTGCTTTTTGGAGCACACAGCAGCAGTGATACTGTCAATGGACTTTTCAAAGACCCATAGTTTGCAGCAGTTTTATACAGCAATATAAATATTCTAACAGTGCTCACTGATTGTACCACAGCATTTAACATGTAGTAGCCCTACAATGCTGTAGCTTACATTTAGCTCCTCTGAAAACTCAAGTCCTTCCCAGAAGTGGCCAAAACCAGTGACAAGTGAGTGTCTGTGGGGGGGCAGGCAGTACGTGCCATCTGCATAAACAGGTGGGTCTTTGTATGCAACAGCTACAGCTTCCCCTCCCAACTACTGCTGCAAGTTTTACTGTGAGGTCACTCACTTGTTACTCTGCTTCCCTCAAGCAGGAAAATACAGACTTTTTAAAAAACGATCACAATAACCAGTTTTCTAAAAAACAAACAAACAAAACCCACAAAAAACCCCACCAAACCAAAAAAAACCAAAACATGGAGCATATACCTCAGAAAGCAGAAAATCCATGTGTAAGCTCCTGGTCCCTCTAAGGACATTTCCTTCCATTTCTGGATTGGAAGATGCTCACTAGATTTGCCAGGCAAACTGAGCAAGCTTTGCGGAGTAAACATTGTGACCTAGCTAGGTAAGCTTTTTTTTTCTTTAATAAAGTTTTTAAATTTTTTAATACTGAGATACTCAAACAGCATAATTAAACCTTTTGACAAGTGTTTCAGTCCTGTTAAACATCTTAAGAATTAGATACTTAAATTATAGTAGCTTAAAAGTTGTTTCATAACAAATTAAGTATCTGTTCTCAAGAGCAGAAATGATATTTCAGTGGGAAAACTGAAACATTAAGACTACATTAGGTTCAAAGAACTTCTCTAATCCATTTATAGAGTACTAGATTCTGTGATCCTTTCAGTGGAGGTGATAACCATTAAAAAAGCAGTTTTGAACAGGTAATAGAAAGAAGTTCACTTGACTAAAGCTTCCAAACTTTTTCAGAAATTCAGTAAACTACGGAACTGCTGAAGTGTGTGGAAAGATGATCTATCATGTTGCAATGTCTTCTTAAGGGAAATACATGAGAGCATCACATCCCTGCTGTATAAGACAACAGTTAGTGGTTACTAATGCCAAAGTGCATGCAAAGCAAACATCAATCACAATGCTAAGTAATGCAGAACAACACATTTGGAAACCTCTATCTTATGAGAGATGTTATCTGGCTTACACTGCCTGGTTAAAGGTTTTCTACTGTATAGCAAGTTCTCACCAGTGAATTCAGAAGATTGGAGAGACTTAGAGCCATCAGTGTGATTTAGTATTTGATGCACCAGGCCCAAAGATGTTTCACTTTCTGAAAAGAAGTTCAAGATTGGTTTTACTTAAACATGGCATTATTACACACTATGAGAACATGAATCATTAGGCCCTTGATTATTACTACAACAGCTTTTTATTTCAGCCCAACAGAACTTAAGTGTGAAACTCCTAACACCAGAACTGCAGAGATTATAAACTAGATATAAGGTCATATATGCACTCCCTACTTGGTAGCAGAAGACAAAATAATAAGTATTCTCTACTAGCCATTGAATGAAAGCTAGAAAACTTCCTATGCACTTTATTTGTCTGCTCATTATTCTTAAAATGAGTTTCCACCAAAATGTCACATGGCAGTTAGGGTACACACAGTTTACAGTGCAGTTACAAATGCAACAATGCAAAGTGTAACAGCTCTACGAGCCCAGAGATCCTCCACTTTGGGGCCAAGTTTTACTCCAACTGAATTGAAACTGAATGAGAAAATCTAGTATGACTACAAACTCTTGAATTCTCTGGAAGTGCTCAGGTGTTTTAAAAAGTACTGACTATTCCCTCATCCACAGTCACTTTTCCCAGACTTAAGAAGCTTTTCCTTTTAATAGTTCCTCCTTCAACTAAGTTTAGGATGGGCTATAAACATCTGTTACTCTTGAGGCCATTGCTTTTCAACTAGGATCTCAACAGCCACAGATGGGCCAAGACTATTAAATTCCAATGATAATTGGAAGTGGCCATTACAAATTTTAGTATTCTTCATGACCAAGTTTATCCTGTAATATGAAAGAAGCATTTCAAAAAAGGAAAAACTAACACAGAGCAGTGTTGAGAATATCACAGATACAAGGGTTAAATAAAAACATCTAAACACAGCCCGTAATGGCACGAAAGCCATGGACAAGTCCTTCTACACTACTACAAGGAATTGCCACAAGGATAGAGGAGCTTCCTCCTGCTTCTTTCTGGGAAAAGGTTGTCTACAATCTGAGTCAGGTATAACATCTTAATGACAATGGGAAAAAACAGTATAGAACCACAGAGTGGTTTGGGTTTGAAGGGACCTCAGAGATCATCTAGTTCCAAACCCTCTGCCATGGAGAAGGACACATTCCTCCACAGCAGATTCAAAGTCCCATCCAATCTGGCCTTCAACACTTTCAGGGATGGGGCTTCCACAACTTCTCTATATAGGAATAGGGCAACCTATTCCAGTGCCTCACCATCCTCACAGTAAAGAATTTCTTCCTAATCTCTTCTTAAGAAGTTCTTCTAATCTAAACCTACTCTTTCAGTTTTAATCAATTCCCCCTTGTTCTGCCACTACATGCACTTGTAAGAAGTCCCTCTCCATCTTTATTGTAGGCTCCTTTCAGATACTGGAAGGTCCCAACTAGGTCACCCCAAAACCTACTCTTCTCCAGGCTGAGCAAGTACAGATCCATCAACCACCATGACATATCTGGGAGATGGAAGCACCGCTCACTACCCTGCTAGATCCCCAAGCATGCAAACCTGCTTTTAAAAAGCAGATTAAGAGGTCCAAAAAAAGCAGGCAAGTTTACTGGGGAAAAATGTTATTTCTATGGGATTCCCACAGTAGAAGTTACTGAACAGCAATGCATAATTTGCATCACATCATCTAAATGTGTAGTTTACAAGAAAATGCAAGGCATTTAACAATATTCTGGATACCCACAGCTTTTCATATATAGTCATGTCTACACTCCCAAACACGAAATCTAACAATTTTCAGTAAGGCTTCTTCTCAAAGTGTGATTTCTCAAGTCAGTTGAGCAGGCTCCAGTTAACTGCCAGCCTCTTTAGCCCTGCCAGTTTTTAGACACCGTTTTCAAAGGGATCCAGCTTCTGAGTGATGAAGGCAGAAAGAAACAGAATGCAAGACTGCCGCCTGCTCTTAGCAGAGCTGGGAACCCGTGCTCCAATATTTCACTAGTGACAGGTATCTCTGCTCTGCTCCCTAAACACAAGGCTGAAATGGAATGATACATGTGTGCAACTTTAAGTTATCTCTAACTTCTGTTTATGAGATGCAAGCATTCAAAACTGTGAATGCACCATACTTATTAGAAAGTCTCCAACAGAGAGCACAGTCTCTAAAGTAATGCAGGTCAAAGACTGCTGTTTGCCTGGTAGAACCAAATCAATCAAGAGAGGACACAAACACTGCAGCTCAATACTCATGCCTACTGTACACTCCATCTCTGAAGTTTATGACTGAGAAACCCGATGTTGCCAGCAGTACAGGCTCCTTTACTGAAGTAATTCTGCTGCTGAACAAGTTAATTCTCCACAAAAATAATGCTTTAATGTTCTTGCTTCCTTTTTAGTGGTGTTCTGAATAACGTGTCAGGGCCTTTTTATCAGCTCTTCTTCAAAAAGGCAAAAGACACTTTTTCATAATTCTTCAGTGAGATCAGAAGGAATCACCCTCTACCCAAGTGATGCTACTTGGCCACTTGCTCCTGCTGCCAAAGTCTAGCCTTCAGCACACCACAAGTGTTCAAGTCACTTACAAGGGATTTTAAGACACCCCTTCTCAGTTTACACGCAAAATCTCAACACAACAACTTCCACAGATCTTTAACACTGAGCACTCTGAAAGCCAGAATCAGAATAAACTGCATTTCTTCAGGATCAAAGGCACTTCAAAATGTTTTTAAAGTGCCCAGCTCTGGGGAAACCTCTCTCTGATGTTCAGGACAAAAATCAATGCTCCCTGCAGCCAGAGAATGGTATGTTGCAGCACAGCTTTTGTAACATACCCTCTCAGTAACAGAAGCCCTGAGATACCATCTCAACTTCATGGCCCTGCTGGCCACTTGTAACAGACCCAAGAAGAGTATTTTCCACAGCAGTTGTTTCACGTCAAGTCTGCATCATGCAAGACAGAAAAAGCTCAAGACTTTCTTAGTAGGGAAACAAAAAAACCTCATGTGATGGCACACAAACATGGCAACATCACCACCTCTGCTGGTCACTACAGAATCCCAGGATGAACATCTTAAAAGTAAGCAATATGGTTTTACCACAACTCACAGCAGCAGGATAGTACGACTTAAAAAATACAGATGTCTTAATAAGTGTTTTCTGAGAAAAGACTAACTGCCACTTCAAAAACCTAAAAGGCAAAGAGAAACAAACCAAAAACATCCACACCCCCAACAAACTCCCAGCTCTAAAAGCAACTAAGGACCAGGAAACTCTACATGGTTGTTAAGCTGCAATAGTAACTGCTACAAAAAAGTCAATATGGCTGTTAGATACCTGAGGTTCTTTACAGTATTTGCTAGAGAAAGAACAAAGACAGAACTCAGCAGCTGCAGCCTCTACTGACAGACACCTTTGAAGAAGTCAGATTCATACACGAGACAAGTGAACACCCCTGTGATCTGCAGAGACAATATATCCCACAGAATCCTTTTATAAAATGGAAAAAAAACCCCACTAAAACCACACTGGTACCAAGATGGAGCAGACTGTGCTCCTTACAAACACCTACACATGAACAGGTGATCAGCAGTACACCACATACACACAGACTCATATACATTCCAGTGCCACAAGAATCACAAGTAAGATTATAATTCATTATTTGGATACAATCTACCCAGTAATGTTAATAACAAGTGGCTATCCAAAGACACTGGTAACCAGTTTAAAGTATATCTATGAATTCAGACAGCTGTATTTTTTTATTGAACATTTAATTTCTGTATCAAATCCTAGCAAAATTATGAAACTAAACTCCACATCTGTATTTTGAAAAGCTTGGAATACTTAAATATTTTTCACAGACACTAAATCATCTCCACAGAATTCCAAGCACAAATGAATGTAACATACACTGGTACGTATTACCTTCCCACAGGCTTCAATATGCAACCACACAATTAAAACCTTCTATGGGACTCATCAACATAAATAACTCCATTTAATTCTTAAATGATGTAGATAAATATCCTTACCATCTATTTCAGGGAAAAAAAAAACACTCTAAAAGGATGTGTGTATTTATACACACAGACATGAGCTTTAAACTCCATCAGCCAATTTTTCAAGTCTAGGTGATTTTCAAATGTAAAGCCCTGCCCATTAACACTCTGCAGTGTATTCACAGTCTATTCAACACACATCAGTTTTGTTTTCACACTCATCATCTGGCTACCATTCATCACAGTACAGCCTGGCCACCAGGCAGAGAACGCCTCATTCAGTCCTGGACTTGGTTTACTGGTTTGAACCTGCGAAAGAGCAGAATTTAAACACCAAAAACCACACTAAGATCACAAACCAGAAGTACCATCACGGTTTTAGCCCTAGTACATTTCCAGCAAAAAGAATCATGAAAGAAGAAAGGGGCATGGGGGCAAGGACCTACTCTAGGGCAGCACGGAGAGGAAGCATGAAATAAAGCAGCAAACAAAGCTGCTCGCTAACTCTACAAATGCAAGGAGAAAGAATTTCCAGGAAAAAAATGCAAAACATGATACAGGAGGGAAGGCACATAATACAGTGGCAAAGAAGATTAAAGTTATCTGATACCAGCATAACAGTCTTTAAAGCAATAACCAAAACAACCCACAACTTGCTTAGTTTATTAGGTATATGCATCTCTGCTCACTGCACTACTACATTATCCAGGTTTTCTGACTGATTTCCAAAGCCACAAGTCAAAATGGCAAGGAAAATATGATTCTAGACACTCCTCACAAAACCATGGTGAACTTTTAAGTTGTTTTTTCTTTATAAAAAATTACGTCACTTTAACCTTCTATAAAAAGATGACATTTACAGTAAATAACTCATGAATTTTGATGAGTTGTTAAGTTCCATTCTAACCATGTAAATACCAGTCTTCCAGGGGAAAGAAGCACGAATGATGCTATCCAACAGTGTTCCAATTAAAAACCACTAACACATCACATTTTTTCAGAGTCAGATCCTCAAATCTGTAATTAGGTTCTATAAGATGTAATCTGCCACTTGCTGACATGATGTAGAGGTGATTAGTCCTAGAGTTTTGCTAAGCATAAGCAGATGCATCATTGAGGGTGGCTTCTTGGCTAGGAAATGGCATTTAAGTTCACTGAAGTTCAAATAAGAATTCATTGGCTAGGAAATGGCACTTAAGTTCACTGAAGTTCAAATACGAATTCATAGCATGCTGGGATTTTAAATGGAAACATTTTACCTAAACATTTCCCATCACTTCTACTACCATCCCACAACTTGTGCTAGAAAAAAATTTGGTACATAATATTTATATCAATATTTCAATTAATGTATTTTTAATTTCAAAAAATCAAAATATTCAGTCAACTTTAACCCTACGCAATACTGTTTTTTCAACTTTCATGTTACTAAAATTGTAATTACATACCACTGTAGCATTTGTATAAATCTCAGATGCAGTACACTACTGTTAGCAATAAATGCAAATAAATTCAATGTAGCAAAAGAAGATACATATGGACTGTTACCATCAAAATAGACCACAATGTAAGGTACGGATGACCTCACGATATTCTGGATTTTCTGACATAAATGTAAAACTTCTAGAAGCAAGTTTGTTAAAATAAACATACCAATATGTGCTGAACCACTGCTACTTTTACTTTGTATAGAGGTACTGCATGTCTGGGTCCCGGGTTGTGCTGTGCCTGTTCGATTTAAACCCCTGTACAATTTCCTACAGGAGAGTTCATCATTGTCACTGTCATGTAGGGATGGTGTCCGAGGCCTAAAATGCCGCCATCTACATGATTTGATATTGACTAGTATCTGACTGAGGTCTTTCGAGAAAGATTTGTCCGAGGTATTTGTTTCTGAGGTATTGGCAAATTGACTGATTGAAGAGTGTTGTGATGAGGAAAACCTTTCCAAATCCAGATGATGAAATGCATTATCATAGTCCGAATGCGCTCTGTCTAGCAGCACCCTAAAACCAGGAGAACAACACAATTAAACAGTGGCAAGAAAATATCAAGAAAGTCATCAGTTTGACATGTGTGCTTGTGGATGACAAAGGGGTAAAGAAAGCTACACAAAAGTGTTCTAGAACAAGCCAACACACACATACACATTCCCCTGACAGGATGCATGCCCATCTATTATTTCACAGTAAGCAGGACATTTAGGTATATTCTAGCATCTACTGTCTGAAGAAGAGCTGAGGAACAACATCACATATATATTAAAGACACTTCAACAACACAGACTTAAAACAAAACAAAAATACTTAGAGAATAATACTACTTAAGTAAAAAGTGATTCCCCTATGGCCTCCTAAATTAACTTCATTGCCAAAGCCTAACTCTCATATATACTGACTATTCCTACAACCATCCCAAAGCAGTAGGGATGCCATACATTAACTTCCAAATCCCCTTGCAAACATCCCAGTAAGAGCCATCAGATCTCATTCCAGCTTTGCTGATTGGCCAAGCTGGCTTAATAATATGTGAAGAGGTGCTAAGCATAAATTTGAAAGCAAAATCACATCCTTACTTTTAATAAAAATTTAATACAAATGTGCTATTTTCTTAAAGACATCACATACACTCAACCATTTATAAATTGTTTTCACTAAAGATTCTTAAAAGCAAAATGCCTGAAATATGTATTTACTTGATATTTTTCAAGTCTGAAATTTAATGATTATTATAATTTCTAAACATCTCTGCCAAAAGGATCAAATACTGTCTAAACTCTGAAAAGCATTTTTTGCAAAATACAATTTTTGCTATCTTGAAATACTACTATTTGAGGATAGCCATGCAAATAATTTAAAACCAAATCAACCACAACTGAAGATATACATTTTCATGTCAAAAAATGGGAGTGCAAGCAATAAAAACCCCCTAGAAATATTTAAGAAAACATCACTAAAACAGCTTCCACTAGTGCCAAACAAAAATGGAGACACTAGCCAGCTAATCTTCCTGCGATGTCTCCATTTTTTTATTTTTTGTTTTTTTTTTAAGACTTTGTTCTTCTTGGCATCTTCCTGATGTAATTTTATTTTTAAAACCAGCAACAATTACCTAGCACTTACCTTCCACCACGGCCAACCCGTCTTCGTGCAAACCCAATACACCTCTGGGGTACAGAGAGGGTGGTCAAGCAGTATCGGTAACGCACATCTCCTAATCTTCCTTCCTTAGGGCTACTCCACGGCCAGCTGCCAGGTTGGTCTAAATGAGGCTTAAAATAATTTTAAACAATTAAACACAAGAGGTTTTCACACAACAACACACTGTCTGATGATGCACAAGGAAATTCTACTTACAGCATAGTACTGGCAGCCTGCTTTCCTACGGAAGGCAAAAGGACCATCGGGATCATTTTCCTCCTCAGCCTCCGAAGAACCAGACAAAACCTTCAAAGAGGGGATAGGGTGAGAGCGGTGTACGAGGAGAGGTATTAGAAAAATTCCTGAGTTTTACTTCTGCTCTTTCCCAAAGAGCAGCACAAAACACTAGAGGTCCTACCTGGGAAAGAGGTTCATCATCTGAGCTAGGAAAATCATACTGATTCAAATCTTTAGCATTAAAGACCGGCAGTGCAGCAGGACTTGTCTGTTGAGGAGTAGCAGCAGCAGACGAAGGTAAGACTTTCGGCTTCTTCTCATACTTCCTTTTGGGTCTAATAACATCAGGTTTATCTTGCTGCAAGAAAAATAAAAGCAGTGTAAAACTACACACAGAAGAAAATTACATTGAAACAGAAGTTTAAGTAAACTCCCATGTAAGCAAGCTTATGACATGAACTCATCTCTCTATCATGCTCACAGTAAAACATGCAGTCATTTCAGAGTGCCTGTATTTCATTTCCAGTAACTGAAACATTGAACAGACAACATGGAATCAAGCACTGTTTGCTCATTCTGTGCTAGGTAACTCATTAGCAGTTACAGTAACAGTACTACTTGGGCAAAGGAGACCAAAATGTATACCATGATCTCCCTGAGGCACCTTTTTTACTTCCCAGCATTTTTAATTGATAGCCATTTATGCAGTGTCAGGGTATTACTAAGTACCAAGCAATGCTCTGAAGGCAAAAATAGACTTCTCAAAGACACCTATAATCTTGCAAAAGTCTCTAAAAATTAAACACTTTTCCCCATACTGTGCAAAGTCAAGTTTAAAAGTGTTTCTCAAGCTTCCAAGCTGTGAGACACTGCACTGATCCAACATCACTGATAAGCAAGTACACACCAGCAATCAGAAGGACAATGCTTTACTACCAGTGCAAGAATTCACTGATTCAAGCCACCTTGTCAAATTCAGAACAGCCTCTGGATATTCTTCAGTTACAAGTTGCCTTGGTTTAAAATTCAAATTATACCTCAGCATTTATCCTGTGTTACCTGACCTATTTAACATGCTCAGTTGCTCGCACTGTAGCTATGGTTTGTATGACACAAAATTAAAGCCTGCAGGGAGAAAAGTACTTGTCAGCTGTCTAAATCAAATAAGATTATTTGATACTTTACTTAAATATGAAACCAAAGATATACAGCAGGGGGAGAATTATCAGTGGATCATATTTTAGAAACAAAACAAACCCCAACCCTCCGTATTAAATTAACTATATAGCTCAGAACAGCACTAAGGTGAATGCTGTGTATTATCTTTGTACAATGTCTAATGATAATAAATACAGTTTTGTTCAAGACATCCTAACTTTATGGAAATTAGTAAAGTAAAATGTTTCTGTCCTCCTGAATAAGAACACAATTGCATGTGTCCTTTTATCTGCAGTTTGTCTGTACTTCCTTTATTCCTGTCTTGAGGAATGCTGGTAATGTGTTATCCTTGAGACTCCAACAGAACAAAGCCATTTTATTTCACTTGCAGCTTTGCTACCCTATTGCCAGTTCCAAAAAGCTTCCTCCCTCCTCCAATCCTAAAATGGTGTATTTTGTATACTTCACAGCACCAACAGTAACTCGATTATTGACCTTACTTACTTTAACTTTATATTCTTTCAGTTCTATAGCTTCTTGGTGTTTAAAAGAACTGCTGTTAGTCACAGGAATGATGGGAATAGCATAGGTGGGTTTAAGTGGCTGCCGCTGTGCCATGACTTCAGACATGATCTCCCCACTGTAGTCACCCAAATTATACCTGAAATCAGAATAAATATTATTTGCTGGAATACAATGTCCATCTGGTAAAAAATTAAGAAACACAAATTAATGCTTGCAACTTGGGGTAAAGGGATATCCAGTACATCAGCAAGAAGTACAAAAAGTATTATTCCAGAGAAGGAAGACTATTAACATAGAAAATTCACTGCAATGAATAATACTGACAGATAAAAAAGGACAACTACTCTGTAAAGCCTCTCCAAAAGGTAACACTGAGAAGAAGAGGAGAAGGCTACCCACCCCTTCCTTGGGGACTGGTACCATTTAAAGAATTTATCACATTTATCACTCAAAATTTAAACACTGAAGCAGAATGCCTTATTCATGAATTCTTCTTTTGTGTTACAGAGTATTTTCCACAAGGAGATCCATTAAACATTACATTTCAAGTCCTGTGACAAACGCTGAGCTGAAGTGCAGTTCTCTACTCTGAGGGAGGTATTAGAGTCTTTCCTCTATTCAATGGCTTATTTTCTTTAAAAAGTAACTGAAAAAATCCTCATGGATTTCTCTCCCCTCTGTTTCTGCTGAAAATGCTGAGGGCTTAAAAGAAGTGCCCTGGTAGAGTCAGTTCAGTTTGTCTCCTTAAAAACCCAAACTAAAAAGTCAGTTCTGCAGTTTTAAGGTACTGACTCAGAACATTTGCTTTCAAGCATGGATACTTAGGCTAGAAAAGTCTATTCAGATTCCAAGTAACAACATAAAGGACAACTCCACGCTGCAATTGTGATCCTCAGTCAACTGGGAAAGTGACACTGCCAGAGCATTTGGCCCATAGCACACACAATCAACAGGATGGCAAAAGAAGCACTAGCTGGAGATCACTCTCACATTTAATACTGTATGAAATGCTTATTTTCCTCAAGAAGGTATTAGATCAAGCTTTTTTAGCAAAGAATAGAGATGATGAAGTCAAAGAAGAATGCTAATGACTGAAAGCAGCCTTAAAATAGCTGGGGTTTCCTTAATCTACATACTTAACACACAATTTTAAATGACTTTGCTTGAATATGATCTCTTCTGGTATAATACAGAGTAGATATATACATTTGCAAGTATCTACGCACCTAATAAAACAATGTAGTTTAGTATGACAATAACCCACAGTTTTATTTTTTCTCTGTAGGGAAATATGAATATGCTACCCTGTAAATGTGAAACAGAGTCTGAACTTATTTTAAAGATCTCCCTCTGTTCAAATATTTGCAGCAATCCAAATATAAAGTAGCTGTGTGCAGCAAATTTTCAATTAACATTACCTCTTTTCCATAATTTCCAGTGTTAAATGCAGCAACTCTCTCTTGCTTTTTTCCCTTCTTTTTATCATTTCCAGGATGGTTACTGCACGACTCAGATCTCGACGCAGCTTCAGCATCTTCTCATAAGAAGCTTCATCATTCTTTCGATTCTGTAGATAGGCAAAATATGTGTTTTCCCACATCACTTAATTTAAATAATCTGAATTAAAGTAAGTTCTAAATATTTAGGTGTATTAAAAACCACAAGTTACATGTTAAACCAAAGAGAAGCATGTGCATGTTATCAGTGATACATAGCTTACCAACACCCTAAGTAGGTTTAACAGTAAATTTATTGACAAGGTGAACAGAAGCTTTCATTTAATAGTGGGACCAAAGCCATTTTATGTTTTTTGCCCTTGCAAATTAAAAAGGGAACATTTCATTTTTTATTATGTTGTAGTACATGGCAAATTGTTTCTTTATATAAGCAGCTTTCTGAAAGAGGGAGAATGAAAAGCTGAGGGAAGCACTGATATACTTACTTTTCGTGTCTGCATCTTTTCCGTTCGCCTTCTAAAAGCAACATAAGGGTCATTTGTGCTGGAACCATCTCGTTTTTCCTGCTTCACTGCTGGGATAAGTGAAGGACCTCGACAATTTTTCCTCTTTTTAATCCAGTACTCATACACTTCTCTGATCAATTCATCATCTTCCTTCAGCAACAGCTTGGCCTCTTGCAGGCTGACTGGCTAAATGTAAAACCCAGCATGTCACTTTCATAGAGTAATACATAGAGTGTGTATTTCAAATTCTTTATTCAAAGTACCGTTGTACCTGCTGACCGCTGCCCTTTTCTAGTCTGTCTATCATCTCCTCAAATTGCAAAGGAGAGATGTCCATTCTTTTCTTCAACTTATTCACAAAGATCTCATCTTCCGAATCCAAGTCATAATCTGGCTGCTCAGCATCCAAACTAAAAGCTAAATATACAGTAAAATTAAAGTTAGTTTTACTACAAAAGTGTTTTGTTCTAACAGCATCCAGAGCACACTCCACACTTCTCAGGAGAAAACCAAAATTATTTGTTTGAATGTTGTAATAATGGTACTTCCACATGGATGTAAACACTGAGATTTTTTTCCTTGAAAAAAAATTAAAGATTAGGCACAAAAGTTGACATCTACTTGTTATGGTTTTGTTAACCAATGAAAATTTATTAGTGTCAAATCAGCTAACAGCTTACTGTCTCACTGCTTCAGTAAGACACTTTCAGATTCATTAAAATCTTCAATGCTGCCAAGCATTCTGGAGTTTTCTGTACTGTACGATCAGCAGCTCAGGTTTCAGCCCAAACACACATCAAAGGTACTCGCAGCAAAGCACGTGCAGGCTGTACTACAATGACCATAACATGCTCTCATCGATGATTTTTGGGACCTAGATGAGTCAGACTACACTGGCCCAGCATGATACCATGTAGCAAAGCATCTTCAAATACAAGTAAGGTCTTGCAGAATGCAAACAACCTTTTTCCACAGTATCCTACAAAAACACATCACTCTGCATTTGAAACAACTCCCTAGTTCTCATGCCTCATTCAAATTGCTGTGGTTGGTAGGAGACACAAATTTCTTTCCAAGTGCACATGTGAAAACACCTATCTACTTTTAATAAACAAACAAGTAGAATAAAGTGCTTAAAATTCACCGTTCCAGCTGTTAGAACAACTAGATAAGGAAAATAAGAACGAAAAGTATAACCTTAATATCAGCATGGAAGACTGCCAGTAGGAAGGAAGGACTTTTTTACAATGAGAGTGGTGAGACACTAGAACAGGTTGCCCAGAAAACTGGATGCCCATGCTTGGGAACATCCACAGTCAGGCTGGACCAGGCTCTGAGCAACTTGATAAAGCTGAACCCCCTTCACTGCAGGGAGCTTGGACCTGGATGATCTTTAAAAGGTCCTTCCCCACCCGCACTATTCTACAACTCAAATATTTTAAGCCATTACTGAGGCTTAGAATAACACAGAAGTCTAACATTTAACCAAAGTTAATTAGACATGGGGTATGTTGACACAGTACAGATACCACTTTTTAAATACTGCTCATTACATCATACAACAGAATTCTGCAACAGACTATTTTTCATAATTTTTTCCAAAGTTATCTGAAGTAATGTGGTGTTCACATGAAAGTTCATATCTATAGCTAACAGCTGCTATCTTCCAACAAAAACAAAACCGCAACAAATTTGCAAGTCATCAGTGATATCAAACCAAATCTGCTTTTACATGTAGAATACTTGCACCAGGCATAGGCAAATAGTTCTACTACTACTACTGTTGGTTCTGGTTGGTTTTCAGATCCACTCCACTGCCATTTTATCCTGGTGATGCTTCAGGGACAGGTATTCTGTTTCTTAGCTATGCATTATGTATTTTCCTCTTTAAGGAGATTTGTGTTTGTGCTTGCTGACAAATCTAAATTTCATTCCAAACTGGTACTACTGAACAAGAATTAAACGTACTTCTTTAGCAAGCAGTATTTTTCAAGATGTTGAAAAAATTAATTCTCAGAAGTCAGTTTTGATAGGAGCTCAATTGACATGTATTATGAGCAAAATTAAATTATCACAGAATTACAAGGCTGGAAGAGACCTTCCAGATCATCGAGTCCAACCCATGCCCTAACTCCTCAACTAAAGCACGGCACCAAGTGCCACATCCAGTCTCTTTTTAAACACACCCAGGGATGGTGACTCCACCACCTCCCCGAGCAGACAATTCCAGTACTTTATCACTCTTTCCATAAAAAAATCTTTTCCTAATATCCAACCTGTATTTCCCTTGGCACAGCTTAAGAGACTGTGTCCTCTCATTCTGTCAGTTGCTGCCTGGAGAAAGCACACTCCATGTAGACTTCAACGAAGGAGTTACTTTACTTACGCTGTATGTGAATCAGCTGCTTTGGCATTTTAAATTCTCCGGGATATATAGATTCATAGTATGCAATATTACTTTCTGCTTCTGGAACCGGTATAACCATGTTATCCCTCTTCTCTCCATAGACTTGTTGTGCTGAGATAGCCCGCTGCAAGTGATGTTCCTATAAATAAAAACGAGAAATGAAAACCTGATAAAGTATTTCCAGAACTCAGCCCTGCTCAGGCTGAAGGGGGTGTGTTTCTCTGCAAACGCTCTCACTGTGAAGCCCTGAGCTGAGAGGGCCACACGCCAAGCGCGCTGCCCAGGCCGGCGGGCTCCCGGCAGGCGGCGCTGTGCCCCTGCACAGCCCTCACAGCCCGCAGCTTCCCAACTCCTCCGGCCGCGCCGGCGCTCCGGGCACAGCGAGACAGGCAAACCCCAACCTAGAGACGCTTGAAGAGGGATTAGACATACACACTGTAACAACAGATATGGACTCCACTGCTATTCTGTACTTGCCTTGGCCATTTATTGCTAGGAATGTCAGAAAACCAGACAGGACGCCTTGCCATCACTGCCAATGAACAGCTACAATTTTTATCTAGTGAATGATTCCTGAAGACGTTCTCATTTACTGCAATGCTTCCCATTATCCTCCTTTCCTTCTCCTAATCCATCAAAAAACAGTAAAAATGCAATCCGTTCTCCCCGTAGTTGTGCCAAGACAGTGAGCAGTATCAGCAGGGTTCATACACTTAGTAACAGAAACCCACAAAGCTGGATGTGTGCGTGTCTTTGAGTCGTTTACTGACAATACAACAAGGCACTTCTTTCCTTATCATCAGTGCCGGCTTCCTAAGTTTCTATTCTGTTCCTCCCCAGGTGCTCAGCAAAGCAGTGCTACAACAGTTATGCCAATACATCTCTCAGTGAGACACTATAAAATCACATCAGTAACTGCAGCCAAAGGGTAGCAGCGATATCTGGTTTTAAAAATGAATGTATGATGTTCATCCATATGATCATATTATATCGTTGGCTGGCTTCAATTTAATTACTTTGGTACAATAAGGGCAATTAAGACCTTCTGTATAAACTTTAAAAAAGATAAATAATCAAGAAGATAACAAAAAAGGTTTTATTATAAACTGCAAAATTGACACAGCCTGAAACAATTGTGTTCAAACACCTAATTCTGCTAAAACAGTTCACAGGATTTGAGCCTATCTTCACACAAGCTGCAGACATTATTTCACATCTGTTCCCTGGTTAAAAAGCTTCCTCACAGAAAGAGACTAATCATAATCATGCGAGGAGAACTCACTGCACTGGTTTTGACCTGCAGCATTTGTTAAGTCCAGACACATGTCACCTAGGAGGTGTGGCAGCATTCCTTCCTGGGTACGGACAAAATAATTTCTTTTCTACCTTTTACTGAACTACTGCCATCAGACACCTCAGTATTTTGTAAACTGTAATAATTCTTCAGGATTACAGCTAGAACTTGTTAACAGGGAGCTAAGCTTTCTCTTCATATAGCCAGCCCAGCAGGATTCTGCATCAAATGCATAATAATAGCCACTGTTCTTTTGGTTATGCAAACACTTACTGGTTCTATAATAATATTAAGAGTATTTATCCCAGCTTGTGTTTCTAAACACCAAAAAAAATCGCTTTATTTCAGAGAAAAAAAGGATGTCATACACTAAATTAAGATTCCAATTTCTCTCATCTACTTTTGATGTGGACGCAACTAATAAGTACCAGTAGCCCACACTTCTTTACTAAAAGGTTTAAGTTATTTGTAGTTAAAGAAATCTTAACAGCATTTTTAAAACAGAAGCACAAATAATGGCTTTGCCTTTCATCCCAATTACAAAAATACTCAGTATGTCAGGAGAGAGTCTTAGCAGAGTCACATATGAAAAGCAACTGGGCAAAATTTCAGCCACTGAAAAAAAATTAACCTGCTGTTCATATTGATTTCAATTCACTTCAAGAGACACTCTACTAAACAGAAGAAACTAAGCAGACAGGGCAACTTTTCCTTATACCTCCAGGCATCAAAGTTTTCACTTATTTGGACAAACCCACAAGAGCAACTCTGCCCCCAATTTCAGCATCTCAGCCAGTGGTCCAGCACATCTCTATCCTGGTAGCTGAGGTGGGCTGAGCACTGGCCCAACACCAGTGCACTCACTAGGATTATTTACTCATTTTCTGCTGTGAGATAAGGATTAGGAGAAGAGCGAAAGCAGGCTCAAAACTTTAACGAGTATAAAGAAAACTTTATTAGCAGAACTAAAAGACCACAAATAAGAATCAGAACAAACCTTCAGAACACTTCTCCTCCTCCCAACTCTTCTCTCCTTTCCCAATGACAACGTAAAGAGACCAAATGTCATATTTCCAGTCAGTTTACCATTTCTAAAATCATCTTTCTTCAGTTCCCTTAGGAAGAGGAGTCTCTCCTGCCATGCCATGGAGACTTTTCCACAAGAAACAGTTCTCTCATGGTTTTAATTTTTCACTAACTGCAGCCACCCAGAAATCTCCAATCGTGAAGTCCCTCCCACGGTTTGGTAGTCTTCCCACAACTACCACCATGGGTCATCTCCGCTTACTGGGGTGCAATTTTAAGGGTGAGCTGTTCTAGTATAGAAACAAAAGTTCTCTTATCTCTGGGGACAGAGGTTGTCTTCTTCCATCCCTGGGACAAAGTTTCTCATCTCTCTCCATTCTCAGTGGAACACAGCTACATCAACATCTGCTTGCTTCAACATCGGTGCCTCTGCTCACAGCTGTGGTTAGAACACTACATTCCCCCCTCCCCCCATGCATTCCATGAGTTACAGGGGGAAAAAAGTGTCTGATGTATCAATTATACCTTCGCCCTAGCCTTACAAGAGAATTTCAGCCCAAGACTAAGGCATCTCCTCATTCTCCTGCCATCTGGGATTTGACTCCTCCTTCACTGACCTCGTGTCTTCACGTTGTTTTCTCCATGTGTCTTAACCCTTTCCTTTTCTCTCACTCGAGAGAGGGCTGATGTGTGCAAGTTTCATCTGTGCACTGAAAGAGTTAATACCGTGCCCCAGCCCACAGATGGTCATGTGCTCTCTGCCGGGCAGCGGCTGCTCGGCTGCAGGGCTCTTTTCTGGCCCCTGGCCGCTTCCTGCAGGGGCTGCAGGGCCGCCTCCGTTCTGAGCCGCACGGTCTCCGCGGCGCCGGTGGCCCCCGGCCAGAGCAGAGCCCCGTTCAGCGCTGCCTGAGCCGAGCCGGAGCCGGCCTGGCCCGCCGGCCGTGGTGGGAACTGGGCAGCAGCAGAATCTCAGCCGGGCCGCGCAGCAAAGCGGGGCTGGCCCGGCCAGTGTCCCGTCACCTGCTCCAATGCCGGAAGCGAGGGAGTTTTCCCCGTGCTGTGTTTGTTTGTAAATGCCATTTCACAGAGGCGCGTTCAGCTTTCTTAAGTGGTTTACCAGGGTGTCCATTTTCCAAACTAGCCAGCTGATTGGTTCTGCTGGGTCCAGAGAAAGCTGTTGGCAGTCCTTGTGGAGAATCACTTCCGTAACTGATGGATTTTCTCTTGAACTAAAAACCAAGCTATGTTAAACCACAACAGTAACACATAAATGAGGTGCAACTGTTAACTCTGAAAGCAGTAATTTTTAACAAGAAAGCATGTTAAATACCTACTATTAACTAATGCACTACGGCTTACAGTTCCTATTCTTGGTCATTCTTCACTGTGACTGCACAGCTGATTACTCCCGCCAAGATACAACACTTCATTTGCTTGAATCCATAGTTTTCAATTTAAGAATGCAGTAGTTTCCTCAATTTGTCAGAATGATTTTCAATTCAAATCCTAATCAAACTTACTGGCTGCTCTTCATGTTACAAGATTTGTATGCAGATACTGTAGTCTCAGTCACTCCTGAAAACACCACCTGGCATTTAAAGACAGACCACCTAGGAAATTCAACAAATGTTTTCATTTGTCTGCCCATCTATTTCTAGATACAGCTTTTCAAGCAGATTTATTTCTACTACACGACTGCTTCTACTCGCTGCATAACAGAGCAGTATCAAAAAGCCTTTTTTACGCCACTATCCACTAGGTCCTGCGCCCGGCCACAAAAAGAAGTTCAATCAGGTTAACTGGGGTTTGTTCTTGAGAACCTCTGATTAGGTATTCACAGAGATTAGTATCTTCCAGGTCATCACCAGGGCCAGGTAATAATGATAATTTACATTAGCCATATTCCTCCAGGAACTGCGGGTAAGGTAACTTGTTTGCAGCCCTCTAGCTTCCACCTTTTCAACAGTCTGTTGACTGATACGAGGTTTTGTTGGGATTTTTGAAGGGATTTTATGTTTTGGGGTGTTTTTTTGGTTGTTCTTTTTTAAAGCCCAGTTTAGTGCCTTTTCTCTTTCTCCTCAAACATCACCTGCCCCTCTGAAGTTCTCAAATAGCTGTAAAATTATTCCAGACTGTTTCTTTAAATTCCTACCATGAATTTTAGATGGGTTAGTCAAGCTCAAAGGCTATAATTTGTCATGTTAGAATGCAACTTCTCCAACAGCCACCACCACAAGGTTCAGTCTTGTGCCCCTTGCTGTCATTCTCCATACTACCACAGCCTTATGTCATGCTGAATCTATGATGACAGCTTAGGGAACCAAATCCACAAAAAGCCATCACCGTCCTGTTATTTCCCCTGAAAACAATTACAAACAATTAGTGGTGTGAAAAATTGGCTCCCTGAACTGCCAGGGTGTGTGTATGCAAAGCAGTAGGGAAATGCAGAGCAGAGAAAGATGATTCCCTTTGGCAGTAGTTAGTTAGCCATTACACTGCCTTAGCTGCTCCACTAAATTTAAAAACTCTTTTTAAAATGAGTACTAAGGACAAAAACCCCCCACTAGGATTCATGAAACATTTCAACCGTCTCACTATCAAGTGCAATTGAGAAAAGCTTCCTCTTACCACAAACATTCACAGAATTGTCTCAACTTATTCTATGCCTTCATTGCCAGATGGATCTCACCTTGTTCCTTCTTTCAAGCTATATCTTTCATTAAATATGAATTGTTCACATATCATTGCTCCTATTAACAAGTTTCCACTTCCAGTGTAGTTACATTTCTTTCTTAATGCACCCCTCTGATTGAAACAACATTGAAATACCTGCATTTGGTTTACAAAAACACTCAGCCTGTGAGTTAACTGCTTAACACCACAGCAGGCTGCTTCGAAATTCCTTCCCTTTCTATCCCAGCTCACTTTCCTCGGATCTTTCACACATATCACTTCACAACATGGACTTACTGAATATAGTTTATTCTCCCTGAAACTGCTTTGCACTTTTTCATTCAACTATTTCCAACCTATTAGTTGTCCTTATATCCAGAAAACCTTTTATTTCCAGATGCCTTCTCTGCCTGACATAGAATGCTATTGTAATTACAACTTTAGGAGTGCTGTATTGCTAATTTGATCCAGTTATTTCAGAACAATGGTACTGTTCTTCAGAGTTCATTCCTTTTACATTTTACTAATGCTCAGCCAAATTTGTGTCAAAAGTTAGAGTTCCTACAAGAAAACCCTAAAAATCTGCTCACTCTTCCCAGGCCCTAAGTTAGTTTTCCATCAGGTTACCATCCTATACTGGCTCACCATGTGGTCTGGCAATCCCCACAAAAAAAAAGGGATGCAGTGGGAGCACCCAGAGACAGAGGGTATCTCAGGTAAGGAGCAGCTTCCTCACTTTTTGCAATGTTCAGCCAGAAACATGAACCGAGGGGCAGGCACTGATCTCTCTTCTCTGGTGACAAGAGACACCACCTGAGGAAACAGCTAGAAGCTGCGTCAAGAGAGGTTTAGCTTGGATACTAGAAAAAGGTCCTTCAACCAGAACAGGCTCCCAGGGAAGTGGTCACAGCAGCACTCTGACAGAGGCCAGGAAGTGTTCAGAAAATGCTCTTGGGCACACGGTGTGACTGTTGGGCTCGTGGTGTGCAGGGTCAGGAGCTGGACTTGCTGATCCTTGTGGGTCCCTTCCAACTCCAGATATTCCATGATTGTATGAACTGCACCTTATTCTCCACACTATATTTCTGTCCAGAAAATTATTTAGACAGTCAAAATGCCAATACTTACCAGATTACACTGTTAGTTGTTTAAATAACCAAAAGCTTGAAAACCACTTTCCTCCCTTAGATTTCCTCTAATTAAGAGAGTCTACAGGAAAAGCCCACCAAAACAGCAACTGTTTTTCTGACTATGCAGAATGCAACAAAGTATGATGTAATTTCATAAGCAAAATTATGCACTGGCACAATTTGTCATCCTGTGGTCTTCCTTCCTATTAATTTTAGGATAAGGAGTTTGTCCCTTGTATCCACTCTTACTGCACACTAGTATCACCATGCATGCTCCAAAACATCAAAGAGTGAAAGGACAATCTACAGCAAGCTGACAGCAACAACGGCATAAGGGAAATCAAAACACAGCAGAGCAGCTCTCCTTACAGCCTCAAGGAACATGCAGTCAGTGCTGCTTTGTGGTGGGGCAGCAGGGCCTCTCTCAAATGACAGTACACGGATATAGGGCTAATCCTTTGTCACAAGTTTAGTAATTGCATGTTTGATGCATTTCTAGCACAGTACATTCAAAAAATCTGAATTACAATAATTAGAACACAAAAGAAAGGATACAGTGATTGTAGCTCAACCTGACTACCAGCAGGCATTCCTGCCTGCAAGTAGAAACAAGCACAAGCACAGCAACTGAGAGCAAGCAGTATTTGCCTTCTTTCACATTTTGGTAATACTTCTTAAATTTTTGGCAACAGGACTGTGGGATTTTAAGTTAGTTACAGCTCCTAAAAGAAAACTGGCACTTACAGAGAGCACAGAGGTCTCTTTGACAAAATATCTGCTCTGCAGCACACTCTGGAGACCATATTTCAAGTAAGATAACCACAGCACAAGGCCTTAAAAGACTAAGTGACATAACCCTTCATCACAGCTGAACAAACCAAAGAGACAGAATGCATATTATCCTTTTAAAAAGACAACTGAGAAAGTGCTACTGCAGTAGCAATGAGTGCATCTTCTCAAGAAATAAAGGAAAAATCCACTTTTTTCTATTTTGATCGTTTGTTTCCTCAAATATTTCAAAATATGACTTCAATATAATTTAATAAAAATATATTTAATTAATATATTTAATATAATTTCACAATATAACTGTTCACAATAGTTACACTGAAACAGATTACAGCTAACACACAATCAAGGCTATACAAACTCCTAGACCTGTCTTCAATATGTATTTTACCTCCTAGCAGCTTATGGTCCAAAAAAACCTCCAAATGCACACACAAAATCCAACACAATTGCAGTCATTCGGAACACAAATACATTACTCTGTAATTAAGATCAAATAAGAAAATACCAGGAATTGAAAAAATCAGGAGTTGTTCATCATGTCATCAAGAGGTGGTAAACTGGTGCATGAGCAACCTAATTCCAGGCTTATAAGGTAAAGATGTTTGGCTGCTAAATTCACAGAATGAATGTTCTCACACCCGCCATGTTTACTGGAAGAAGGGCAGGGGAGGAAAACACAGCGAAGTTGCTCGGGGACCCTGCTGCAGACCAAGACCTTTCAGGCTAACTCACTCCAAAACACACAGAGGGACTGCTGGAGCACTTCTGTGACCTAGTCTCCATATCCTGTCTCTCAGCCATATCAGGCTCCCAGTAACCTGCACCCTCAGGGAACACGGCCTCTTGGACGTGCGATGGCCAAGTTCCGCTAGAGAAAATTTGTCTACAGATTCAATCCAATAAATCTGCCCACAAGGAAGACAAAGGAATAAAACACCCGACCTGGCTCATTCTCTTCACCCTCTCCTCCTCCTACCAGATCCTAGCTGTCCTGTAACTTACCAATCAGACACAACTTATATCCAAGATTAGGAGGAACAAGAAGAGTAATATCAGAGAACTACATGCAAAACAAAGAGATCTGTGTTTTTTTAATGCCATGCTTCATTCCATACTCCCATAATTCCTTTTTCCTTCCTAGAACCAGTTCAGGCACTGGAAATGTTTCTGTGGGACTCGAGGCAGTTAAATGCCACCATAATAGAGAGCTCACCCAGGGACAGGCAAGCACCAGCAGTGCTGCAAGAGAAGGCACAGAATGCACAGCCAGAACAAAGAAGCCATCTGAGACCAATGCAAACTGTTCAGAGATACTTCCTTTGCATTACTCTTACCTTCAGTGCAGAAAGTGGCTTTAGTGTGA
This sequence comes from Phainopepla nitens, assembly GCA_013400175.1. Classification (NCBI taxonomy): domain Eukaryota; kingdom Metazoa; phylum Chordata; class Aves; order Passeriformes; family Bombycillidae; genus Phainopepla; species Phainopepla nitens. Next base: position 17,675 of record VXBQ01012737.1, on the reverse strand, counting down.
CTGAAAGCACAAACACTCAGTGGTTCCTGAACAGCAGCTCCACAGGTTATTACAGGAGCACTTACCACAGTAACATACCACACACTGCCTTAGCTCCTCACACGCATATGCAGCCACGCCTAACTACTTGCAAAACAACAAAGACATTCTGACAAGTTTATAACAGCACTTATTTCCAAACAACTGCTGAAAAGTTCCAAATCTGACTGAAGTGATACTGATGAGGGCAATCTGAGTCTGTCTTGCAAAGCACAGTAGTCGTCCCTGGGGATTCTGGCACAAGATGAGTCCCCTAAGTTACAATGATCTTTGACTGAGACCCAGAACCCAACTCCTGAATAACAGCTGATATATCTGGCCTTTGATAAGGGCAAGGCAATAATTTTGTTGGTAAGCATAACTGCAGCTCTGGCCCTCTTGAACTCAAGTACACGAACGTCACGCAAGTGTTAGCAATAGTTTTAGATCTGGTCCCAAGGCACACACATGGTCAAAACAGGACAGAGATGGTGGGTCAGCAAAGCAGCCTTCCTTGCTCTCCCTAGGAGGGGTCCTAAGGAACACAGCAGATCACTTCCATCCCTCACCTGACCACAAGCAATTGTAGCCCTCCTGCTGTGACTCTCAGTACACATGGACACACCAGGAACACCTCCTTGCGTGAACTGAAGCTGCCTGCAGATTCTCCCAAACCACACGGCTTTAGATCTTCCTTTCAGAAGCTCTTCTGCCAAGATCTCTCAATGGCCTCAATCATTCTGTGCAGTAGAGAAAACGTTTTCTTCTTGTTGCAGCAGGGCCTAAAACTGTCCCTTCACGGAGGAAAACTATGGAGGTCACTTCTGTTTATCAACTGATGTCAGTCTCTTGAGTAGTCAGTTAAGAAGGATTCTACTGTAATCACTGCAATAATTAGATCTCTGCTAAAAAAGCCAACTTAACATAGTTGCATAGGTTTGAATAGCAATTACTCAGTGAAAATGGGATCTAATTTACTTCTAAAAATGCATGGGTTTGTAATTAACAAAGTATCAAAAACCCCTAGGTAATTACCAGACTTTTTTCTAGAACACTGGTTGGAAATGGGATCAGCCACACCACCTTGAGCATCATAGCAGACTACTTTCCCTATGCCGAAATCAGACATTTTTAAGAGCATGGAAGGAATCTCTCCTTTCACTAGAAGAAATCTGTATTTGTGGACTCCCAGCAGCAAATTCCTTAAAATTTACAGGAAATTTTCACCTGCTGTTCTTGTTCAGTGAATGGTGGTAGACAGGCGGAGGGCACACAGGACATTTGACCCAGAAATCCAACATTAGTACTAGAGCTCATGACAGCACTAGAAGAAATGGAGAGTGACTGTTTATCCTGTTACCAGAAGACTGAAACCAGTTTCATGTTTTACATTACTGTGCAAAACAGACAGGCAGAGATGAAGAAACGAATGAGGCTGGTTCAAAACATGCCAGAGAAGATAAGATACACAACCTAGGAACCCTAGGAGTCAGGAAAATTCAAGTATTTAACATATACATTAATTATGCAGTACAGATCACAAAAATAATTTAGCACCTCTGTCTTTCCAGGCACAAGTCCCATTCAGACCACCTAAAAAGACAAATTGCCACTGCACATCGTATACTCAGAAGCACAGGCCTCGGTATCAATTAGAAATCTTTCACTTAGGGATTGCAAAGGATCAAAACTGGCAGAAGGCACTAAACCATCTCCTCAGTGTTGGTAACACCGTGCCCATCCACTCTTCTGTAATCACTTTGGCTCTCAGAACTCCTGAGCCCAGGAGCCTTGTAACCCACAGACCACAGAGAGACGGGGAAGCTACTCTTAGGTGAATCTTCTCACAAGCTGAATCAGTTCACAGGTAATGCAAAGACCAGGACAAACTCTAGGAAAACACTGGAACTGCCTCTTCTCACTACAAACATTTAACCAGCTCAGCTCATCTCACACCAGACTTAACTGCAAACTCGTCCAAGAGCCCCTTCCTTACCTCAGCCTGCTGGCCCAGCTGTATGCTCATTTGAGACTGCAATGAATGAAAACTATTTCAGTCACCTATAGTAAACAAAGTAATTTTCCCTTAAGTAAAGGATTCTAAAGAACACATGTTTTTAATGTATGATGTAAATACATGTCCAGAGCATGACCTCCCCACTGAAATCAGACTGCAACACAAAGTTGAGATTTTATACAGATCACAAGAATACAGCTTTCAGGATACTGCCTGCAACTGAATGAGAACAGCTCTTGTAATTTAACCTTACCTTTTCAGAGTTTTCAGCTATAACACCGTTTAGAATAGCCTGAATAAAGCTTTATAGCAAAATTATTCTCCCCTGATATGGGCTATGGAAACAGAACTTCAAGATATTTCATCAGTTGACTAATAACTGTATCAAGTTCCCAAGTTAAAAGACACCACAGCATCTACCCTGCTACTTGCTTAAAATATTTCTGTGCATTAGCAACACTTCATAACTCATATAATTTTGCAAGGCAAAACCTTACACCTGCATTCCAGCATTTTATTAGTTACAGGAACTTGATACGACTGCTAACACTGCTCAGCAGGGATAAACGAGCAGCATCATCTGAATAACGAGCAACATCGTACCCCAACTTTGGTGCAAACAAGTTTCTGTGCTGTTTCACCATTCTTCCACGTGCAGATACACACAGGGCTGTGCCTTCCAACACAGACATCAGCCTCAGCTTTCCAGCTTTGAATCCTCACCGAATACTACACATAGCACTGGGTGGAGCTAAAGGCTAAGCTAAGAATCTACATTTCAACAGACAGCAGAATTAGCAAGAAGGCAACTCAGTTAAGTGAGAATTTTTACATTTCTCTCAAAGTTTTTTACATTAACTATGAAAACAGTATGCCTATCACTGCTTCCTCAGGCTTTGCTCTTCAAACCAGATTTTCAAATGACCCTCACTGAACCAACCTTCTCCACTGCTCACCTGGCAGCAGCACACAGTCCAGTCCAGACAGGTGAGACACACGAACAAAGCCATACGAGCCTGAGCAGCACCCCAACCTCCCCAGCAGTAAGTCCACCAAGGGCTCAGAAACATTCCCTTTCACAGGCCACACAGCACAAACTGCAAAAATCAACAGCTTCCCAGATCTACATATGATCAGAGTCTGAAGAAAGAAACAAGTCTAAGAACAGGATCTAGTTGGGGTTTTCCTCAGAAGTATTAAAAACAGATCTTGAAAACGTTACCTACCTAGAGCTACTATTTTTCCCCCTGGAATTTGCAGTAAGACTCTAAAAGTCAATATTACCTACAGCTTGACTGTCATCTCTCAAAACCAAATTGCACAACTACCCAAGGACTTCACATTTGTTTAAATGTCCAGTCTGGTTGACTGGGGCAGCTGAAATGCCAGGCACCATTAGTAAGCAAACTCTTCACAGAATGCAGAAACATTTTTGGACATTAACTGCAAGACAAGTGTGCATTTTATCAGAGTACCACTCTGCCTAGCACCATCTCAGAGAGGAGCCCATGGGCATCAGTACCAAGGAGAGTAAAAAGCACAAAACCCATGGCCACATTTCCACAGCTGTTCTCTCTGAGCCACAAGGTATCAGAAGCTGGGAGTCTCCTTTTAGTCTTGGTGTTCAGCAGTTCAATGATTTCTTTCCTCTATGGACTTTTTAGGCCAGTACGCTCTATCCAACTTTAACGTTAGAGAGGCTTGAAAGAAACTCAGTGCATTTGCAACTTTATATTTCATTTACCTTTCCCTTCAACAAAAAATAGGAAAAAAAATCAGTAAGTGAATAGGTTTGCACAGCATCTCTAACACACAAAACTAAACCAGCTGCACCTAGCCCTAAGACTGCTTCATTAACAACACTTACTTCTGCTTCAACAAAAAATAGGCCTCTTCTGTAAAGTACAGTTTCATCACCTGAAGCAGTCATTCACATTAAAAAGTAACAGAATTTATTAACTGGTGTTTCTACTGAACACAATACAACAATGGGGACAGAAAAACATTAAAACTATTAACAAGAAAACCAAGTATCAACATTTGTCTAAGTTCATTCATTCATGAATTGAGGCTCAAGCACCTCATGTCAGATAAGTAAAAAGAAATTTGCCTTAAAACAAACAAAGTGCATTTTAAGAAGTCACATGCACATTCCACATTAAAAACTCACATATAACAGTTGCACTAGGAAAAAAAATCATAGTATAGAAGCTTCCAGAGCACTGTCTTAAACGATCAAACTCATTTATGATTTCAAAATAAACAAGCCTTTTTAGCATTAACCACTTCAGTGCTATGGGGAAAAAAAAGTTTGCAGAAAAGCATACAGTGCACTACAGCCACGCCTAAAAGTTACCCCTTCAAACAAGCACTTTTGCAGACTTCACAATATCTTCATTTAAGTACTTTACTCCTCTGTGTATCACACAATGGAAATAAATTGCTGTATAGTGCTGAGCAGAAATGTGAGCTGCATAAGCACACACGGGATGGCAGAGTACACCTAACCTTGTCTGAATAACTGTCAGTACCAACGGTGTATCAAAGTTCCTATCTCATACTTCTCCGAATTACAATTCTTGTAACAACGGGAAAAAAAAAAAAGGCATTGCAGTTTGTAACTTAGTAAAAGGAGGTTTTTAATATACCAAGACAGCAAGGTATGGAGAGAGCTGATAAAGACATCTGAGAAAACTGAAGACCCCACCAAGTACAAACGCCAGCAGAGACACAGTTACATTTTACTACATAAGGCATCCAGTAAAAAAGAAACTTGCTTAGCAATTACTTCGAATTGCTCTAGCCGATTACATTTTGTCAAAGTACACTGATGAAAACGCAAGTAAACCCCACCTATACTTTTCAACTAAACACTCTGAGCTTCTGTATTTGCAACACCAAGAGAGCAGCAGTTCAGGTCTGATGCCACAAAGGTGGGAAAGTGCTTCTCCAACAGTGACAGGTGCAAGACTGAATAACTTAAAACAGACTTTCCAATGAATCGATATATTTCCTGCTAGAGATGTCAGTCTTCAGTTTGTAAATCTGCATGTTTAGACACTTGACTTAAAATAAACATTGCTACATCTCAATGCAAAGTTGCTACCTAGAGCCCTGTATGAGGCTGAAAAGCTTAGAAAAGCTTAGATAACCAGCTTAAAAGTTTCCTGATCAGTAATGTACATCTTGAATTATAAACTCCTATGACTCAAGCACCAGCTATTCATTGTCCTTTGTAGTCCCTAAGTTTTTTCAGATTGCCTTTAAAAATGCAGGACATCGTAGCATTTCAAATTCATGACCTTCTACCTGCAATTATGATCAAATCTGTTTTCAAGGTACAAACACTCAGCAACAAAGTGAAGTCATACACAGCAAGGTAGGAAAGAAAGAAGTGATGGGGAAAGTTTCCTCCAGGGACAAGCATTTCCTTAATACTTGTAAGCTCAGTGCATTTTAAGGGACATGGTGAGGGTTAAGTGTCTGAGTGGGACAAAACAGGACTGCCCAAAGTCACAATGCCATTGCTCCAGCCCCAGCAGAGAGGAGCCTGCTTTTCCACTGCTTGTCCACTGCACTGCAGCTGCTCAATGGGCCACTCCTGGCTGCAGGGGAATCAAGCTACAGTGGTACAAATATCCATGACTTGATGTGTCTACACAAGATAGATAAACGTATCTACAAAATACATAAACATATGAAGCACAACAGACACTGCTCTGCGTCCTTCTCAAACAGTGAGTCCGAGAACACAGCCCATAGATCAGCAGAGAAACACAGTTAAAGGACTCCAGGAAATATCCTTGTGCCAAACAGGCTACCTGTCTCTCTCACCACTTGGTGCCATGCAAATTACCAGAGGCTGTGAGATATTTGTATTTGTCATTAATTCATTACATCCCTTCTGTGCAAGGACTATTTTAGCTACATCACCATTAATGACTACATTTATAAAGGATTACTTAGCCCATTGTGTTTTGAGAAAATCAACTTGACACTGAACACATTCTCAGAGAATAAAATTCAGAGCTGCCTAACGTTATGCTTTTGAACTATCAACTGCAGCTTCAGTTTCATACTGCTTGCCACGTTAAATGGCCTGGCCGGGCTTACAGCAACTTCGAGACAAAGTCAGCTGAGGTTCCCCCAGTTCCTGGAAAGGACACTGTCACCAAAAGCTGAGTCAGGACCCCAAGTTCCAATTCCACCTGTTCAGACAGTGCCATCTGCTAAACTAGTGGGCTTACTTCCTTCAAACTTTCAGCAATAAATCCCATCTAACACTCTCAGGTAATGTGAACATGTAATTCCAATTTAACAAATGTGCAAGAGCGAAGTGTTGAAACAATTCAGAGTTAACTTATCAGCCAGTATTTAACCCTGTGAACTTCTGAAGAGAAATTACACCACAGCCTAAATCCTGCACAGTCACTCCCCTTGGTAATGGTGGGAATAAACCACAAAAACAAACATCCAGCCAGTATAAACATAGATGTGAACTCTACGTACACACCTGACCTGAGTGCAAAACAATCAGGGGTAAGACTCTCTCCAGCAAAATTATTGCTGAATCTTCCCCTTCCCTCTTCCATTCTCATACAGTGTTCCTCTTGAGTACAGGTCAAATAAGAAGTCAAACTTATTTTGCTGAGAGACAGAACAGTGATTTCTCTGAGAAAATCAACACTGGAAAACATTCAAACTATTATTTTCCAGAAAATTACACCAGTGAAATCATAATTTAATAGAAGTCAAAATAAAATGTCAGCTACCTCTCTACTTTAATTTTTAAAATTACTGAGTTAAGCCAACTTCTGGAGACAACTTTTAAAAAGAAACAGGTTAGTAAATCACACACAGAGACCTTTTTTACCTGATGAAATGAATGAGTAATTAACAGATCAAGGACTTGATTTCACAAGTTTGGTTTTTTGATAGTATCATTGGTAAATGAGAGCTATCTATGAATACTTTTCTTATTGCTTCAGGATGGCTTCAGAATTTCATACTACCCTGCCACACAATACCAAAACTGTCACCTTCTGAGGAAACTTGTTCCACAACCTACCCATGACAGCAATTCTTGAAAGTTAAAGCTAATAGATGTTTGTTACTTTCCTCAGTAACAGAAAGTTATCAGGACCACTTCAGAGCTTCTTTTTCCTCCCCAGCTTCCCCAGTAAGGTTTTGTCACTATTCTAGGACGTTCTGCAGCCCACATACCAAACACTTAAAGACAGCTAAAGCCCTCCAAGAAAACATTTCACAACCACCAGCACAAGGTCCTTCTGGAGTGAAGTACAGATGCTGTGGAAAACCAGGCCAGACATAAAGGTTTAAGCATTACTGCAACAAACCTCATGTTTTCTGTTCTAGTCCAAGATGTGCCAATTTTTTGTCAACATTCTAAACTTCCTCTCAAGACAAGACACCTCAAAGGAAATGATTCTTCTTCAGAGGAAGGCTGAGAGCATAAACATGCAACAGAATTTTCTGTTACACAGCTTATCCTACAGCTCTGGTAAAGATTTATCAGACAGAGGTGCTTTGTAAACTTGCATGTTTCACTCATTTCCCACACACGCTTCCTTCTCACAGAAAAAAACCTTACATTATTGACAAGAACAGGAAAGCTGCTTTACTTCAGTTTTAGTAACTCAAGTTCCTTCACCTCACAGATACAGCAAGAGCATAAATTCCTGCCAATTGACTTGAAGTACTATGAAAAACATTAGTTCCCCAAGAGGGACTGTATTAAACTACCTTTAATGCTAATACTTGAACAGTGTCATTTTGTACTTGGCCTACTTCAAGACCACAGCAACTTCATCAGAAAACAAAGCAAGCACACTGATATTAATAATAACTTCCTTCTAGCTGAACAAGAAATACAGCAAGAGAAGGGCAAGCAAGGTCATCATCTTTGGCAAAGAACAAAAAAACACCAAACCAAAACAAAACAACCCCTCCAGAACGAGGAAAGAGTGCCTAAGTGCATCTGTAAGCATCTGGAAGATCCAACACTTCCTCATAAGTAACCTGCTTAAAGGATTCCGTACATAATACAAAACATTCTGCAAGACTCACGTTCCTTGGCTCTTACCTGCAGCCTTAATCATGAACTTTGCAATAAAACCACCCTGTGGTCTCGAAAACAGCTTTTTTACAAGATATATCAGACCTAGGTTACTGAATTATAAGTACTTTAAGTCACATCACAATACTGCAAAATCTTATTCTGAAGCCAGTTCCCATTTTCTGCCACTCTTTTCAGAATCTCTATTGTATTTAAGTAGTGAGAAAAATCAAGTACCAAAAAGGCACACAGGACATGTCCCGCTGAAATGCTGATACAGGACTGGGCTGGGGGGTATAGCCTCACCTCACAGTGAAAAGCTTGCACTCCCTAAGCAAAAACGAGGGCACAGGAAATCAGAAATCCAATTTTATCATTAGTGTTTAAAGAAACTTAAGAAGGAGAACAAAACTAGAGAATTTAGAAATACAAGAGAATGGGGCATTTCAAAGAATTAGATCCTGAGAAATGCCTGAAAGATGTTACACACTACCTAGACAGAGTAACATCGGGAATGATAATGGCACAAAGAGTAAAGGAATGAAGAAAAGCACCAAGTCATGTAAAGCACTTCCCCTGAGAAAGGCATTTTCGGTGAGACTAATTACAGATCAATGGAGTCTGGAAAAGAACAGGCACCCTTTCTTCCCCTTCCTAAACATCTTTAATTCACAGTCATAACACTTGCACAACAACACACCTGCACAAAAGCTTTGCATTTTGAAAAGGAAAAGCTGGGAAAAGAAGCCTGTGCAGAATTCATCTCTGCATGCTAACACCTTCCTAGCAGCCATGCTCTGAACTGAACATCTGACCAACAAAAAACCTGAAGACTACAGCTCTTAAAATCGTAACAGAAAACAAACAGTAGCACTAGATGTGTGTACAGGGCAGTCTTTACTACGAATCCCTCTCCTCAAATGTAAGCTTCATAAATCTTCCAAGCAGGATACAAGACCTGTGATTTCTGTTTACAACTTGGAAGGAACCTTGAAGCCTTGAAATTGATACAAAGTACAAACTCAAACGGATGTCGGAAAGTAATTCTCTCCAAATACGCCCTCTTGAAAGCTTCCAATTCAAAAAGCATTAATTCCTTAATTTCTGATTAAATATAAAGGAAACAAATCTTTAAGTACAGTACTTAAACTTTAAGAGGATCGTTTCCTCTCTCAAAGTATCCACCTGTGCTTGAAGAAACTGACAAGAGCAGAAAGTTTTCCAACTTTTATTCCAGCCTCAATGGACACAATTCACCTTCCCGTATCTGTTTACTCAGAACAGGTTAGTCCTTGAAAGCACATAAAGCTGCCCACACAAATACACATCCACAAGTGGATGGGAGAGCAGAGCACACTCCCTCAACAGCAAGAGTTCATCTACAGACACAAAAGCAGCACCAGCATCTTCTGCCCGGTACATCCACCACTTCATGTGTTCCTTGATGCTAAAGCCAGAGTTTCCTCTTCCAAGTACAATGTGGAAAAGCAGTAGGAAAAGAACAAGTAACTTATTACATACACCTACGGACTGCCAGTTACAGTAGTCTGTTCTAGCAGAGCAGATGCCCACACAAACACATCCTTGGTCCTATAAAACAAAAACTTGAAAAAATACTGCATTGACTTAGAGGTATTCAAAACTCAGACTAAATTACCCTTGTAATGTAAGCTTACAAATTGATAAATAATTGCATACACATTTCTGAGGAACATAATCATAGAATCAGGGCACAATTATTGTGATGGCTACAAGCAAAGTGGTCTACTCAATGAAAAGATTAGCAGATTTCAGGGTTTGCTACATTGCATACTCTTCCTACCTTGAGCAAATTAATACTAGGTAGGCTCCTAAGAATAATTAAATTTTACTGGAATAAATACAGAATGTTAGCTATTAAAATGAAAAGAAAACTAAGGACACATCACCATGCTTCTCAAACATTAAGGTTACTGAACTATTGTCCCTACCATTATTCACATTCTTCTGCATACAATTAATACCCAACTTTTTGCTGAAATACATTATATGATGGATCAAAGCTAAGAAAGATTCAAGAGGATAACATTTTGGGGCTCCTCTTTAAGGCCAGCTGTTAAAATTCCCAGAAGGTTAAGCTTTTCCACGTAAATCTGGCTTTAAAATGATTTACAGTTTACCCTGACAAATCCCTGCCCGTTGTATTACTTTTTGTGCTCTCAAGAATACTGCTAACAAAGTTATATTTGTGGGCATCCTCCTTCCCCTGGCTTAATATAAACAATTTGAGACACATTTTTAAACTCTTCCAACTGTTAAACACGCTCAATGCAATTGAGTGAGTACTAAGTACATTTAACCTTTTTAACCTCAAGTGCAAACGTGGACAATTGGTCTCACTGTAGTTAACTCTGCTATGCAGAAAGCCACTGCTGCTAAACAACTTCTCTGTGTGCAATTATTGGGATATCCCCAGCAAGGTTAAAAACAAGCTGAGGATGCATACATCAAACAAATTCTGGAGTCACAGAATATTCAGAGTTGGAAGAGACCCACAGGGATCATCAAGCCCAACTCTTGGCTCTGCCCAGCACAATTCCAAGTTACACCACGTGCCTGAGAACACTGTCCAGATGCTTCCTCAACTCTGCCAGGTTTGGTGGTGTGACCACTTTCCTGGGGAACCTGTTCCAGTGCCTAACCATGCTCTGAATGAAGAAGCTTCTGCTAATATTCACCCTAAATATTACTTGACACAGCTTCATGCTATTAGGATTACTGAAAATGTCTTCATTATCCTGCTTTCAAAAGGAAAAACCTCTTTCGATATTAGTATTATAGACAATAACCAAACTGAAGTCTGTCAATTGACATCCTCAATTTCAAAACAGAATCTGGACCTCCTGGAGAAGCCTCTGACATGCATAACCCGCTCCCACTATCTTCTGAAAGTATTTTCAGCACTACTTCAGAGCACCACACAGACACCCTTACCATTGTCACATGCTTAACTGACAGCATACAGAACACATCACCGTATCAAATCACTTCCAGGGCAGCCCCCTGCTCACAGCTTCTAGTGCCTGACTTCCCCATGGTGTAACAACAGGACACAGACTATGATTCCTCAATTTTTACACAGAACTGTCAGCTTCCAGGAAGCTGTCAAATCCCAAAGGCATAATCTATGTCTTCTTCACAGATGAAGGCCCATCCCAGTGAGAAACAGAAGAATTTACTCGGTCTCATTCCAGAGTCAAAGAGATTGCACCAACCCATAACAGAAGTCCACACCACCACCACGCCTCTGACTTTAAAGGGAACGCTGCTGCTACACGTGGGTTCACATCACAGGACTGTGACAAAATTCTTCAGGTAGCTAAAGGCAGTGCAGGAATTCCTCACTATAGAAGCTACTCCTCATGATTTGCCAGATTTCCTAACTTGCATGAATGCTCAGGTGCACAGAATAACCTAAACATAACTTAAGTAACATTAAACAGACCAGAAAACTTCGGTGTAACTGAAGATGGAATATGCAGGAAGTCACCACTATTACTCTTACATTTGCAATTTGGCCCCACTTGTCATGAGCTGCCACATTTCTTCTCTCAAAATTCTCTGTCCAAGCATTTTTCACACAGGTGTATCTGAAGTAAATGACTAAACACAATACCAACTTAAACAGTAAAGTTAAGGTCATGACATGAGCTAACAGAAAAATCTTTTCCAGCTACAAACTGAGGTGTCTGTAGACTTACTTTAGACAAAACTGCAAAAAGCCCTTGTTTCTGTGTCCCCTCCTATCAAACATGCACATTCTTGGAAATCGAATCAATGAGTTCAGTGTATTTTAAATTATGCAGTAAAAAAAGGTTAGACTGACATACAAAATTAATGCCTCTGCTACGAGTGAGCAGAAAAGATGCACAAAGGGGAACACAACATAAACAAAAAACAACAGCCTTCCAGTTTACAGGTCTCCTGAATCAAAAACTATGCAAGCAAAGGTGTCTCTACTGTCCCCATTTACTTCTAAACCCTTTAATGTTTTAGTTGCTCTTTTCTAAGGGAGTCCACAAAAGGAGTTCAGTTGTTCTGCTGAAGATTTCAGGACTTCTACAGCTGGAGAGGGGGGCACAGATTCTCACCTGTTAGTAAGCTAATTTATAGAGTTTCCTAACACTGCATCAATAGAAAAAACAAAACAAAACAAAACAACCTCAAAAAACCCCAACAACAACAAAAAAAAAAACCAAGCCCAGACTGGAAACTAATGATTCAGTTAGAGCACCTGCTATGATTTCACATTCACGTAATTCTGATGGCCCCAACAAGATTCTAAAATACCCAAAATTCGTGAATCGTGCGTCAGGAAGGCAGTGATTATTTTAAGAGTACTTAAGGCACCATGCACACAATTAGAAATAGATACTTTTACAGATGCACTCCCAGAATGCAGTTTCTTAAGCTGGCAAGAATGTAATAAACAAAAAAGCCCGGAGAAATTTAGTGAAATTTCCATATATAAGTTAACACTGTTCACACACTGACTCACTACACCTTGGCTACATGCTTACTTCACGTATTTTGAATTCATTAGGGCTTAGATGGTAACACAGGGTGCCTTTTTGTACATTTCCCACCAACTTTTTCCCTTGATAAGCTAAAACCAGCCGTTTCTGCAGCAAGAGACCCTGGCTATGGCAGCCTCCCAATGCCTGCAGTATGGATTTGGGAGGCAAAAGACATTTTTTCTGTGCAGATATGGCTTGGCAGAGACCTGTGCTGGCAATGCCCAAGGCAGTTCCATGGAAAGGAACAACACTTTGAGCCTATCCAAACGGGGTAAATGAAAATTTACCATGTAGTGCTTTGTTAAATTAAGACACATCCTATTAGAGAATATGTTTGAAGTGTTCTGAAGCATTTGAATGAACATTAGCTTATCTTCAGTGGGTCTTCTATAGCATTTAGCAAATATTGACAGGTCATGCTGAAGGGGGAAGAACGGGGAAAATTACATCTAATAACGAAATTTTAACGAATAAGCTTTTCCTAAACATCCCCAAAGCCAGGTCATAAAAGATGATACAACTATGGATTTAAAGAGATCAAAAGCACCACTTAAACTATTTCAAGTTTGCTCAAACACCAGGTAACAGAGTGTGACAGTATCCAGAAATTATAATTACACATCCAGACTTAATTCCACCCGCTGTGCAAGCTGTCAGTTACACCATGACACATTTACAAAGGAAAACAGCAAGAACTGAATGAACAGCTGTGCAGATTATAATTTTGGACTCTGGGTGCTTAATTCTTCTATCTGTAACTAGCAACACTAACTAAAATTAGAAATCAAGCTTTAAATTTAAACTGTGATCTGCAAGAAAACAACTCCACGTAGTGCATCGCTGCCAGAAATCTGGTAGGACAAGCAAGCAGCTACTCCAGAGCTAAGGTGAGCACAAGGATTCATCACCAGACCAGGATCCCAGTCAGAAAAGGCAGTTAGGAATAATTCAATAAAGCAACAGCCCTCTCTCTCTCCTGCCTCAACACCAAATGCCAGAGACACTGGCATTTAGAAAATTTTACCTGAGGGATAAAGTGCACTTAACCTACACAAACTTGAAGACACAGAAGACAAAAAACAAAACGAACATCCAAAACCTTAGGAGATCACAGTACTACCAGAATTTACATCAAGGAAAAAGTCAAACAACCCCCCTCCAGAAACCCATGATAATTCCCACAACCCTAGGGCTGTTATTAACTCTGGAAATGTCACCAACACAGACAAATTTTTCTATTAGGTAATTAATTTCTCAGATATAAGGGACTTAATTAAAACTATCTCTGCTCATGCTCATCTTTGCTAGGGCACTGCTTCAACCAAGAAATTTTAACTTCCAGCATTTTAAAAATGCCTTATAATGTTGACATGGTGTCCTTCAAACACATGGCTTTGTTCCTTTTATACACTCCCTTAAATAAACCCAAAAACCCAGCCAACTATAGTCAGTCATTTTCCATCAAGATATATTTTTAAAATTATCCACAAAGTCTCGACACCCCTTCCCTCCCCCCAAATTTCTGTTTTTTAATAGAATCTAAAGGCTATGGATGTAGAGTGTGTTCTTTCTACCCTCCTTTCAAAAATGCGAGGAAAACAAGGGTAGTTTCCCTTAGTTTGGTTGGAGGCCATCAAATCAAGGCTGTCTGTAGAGCTATGCATGCTTTCCTTCTGAAATGTCACTGAACATGTTCAAAAAGGTTCAGTCTGTCATATTTTCTCACTTTTTATCTCGCTTAACTGAAGTTATCTAGTTAACTAAAAAGCAGTCTCTGCACTGCTTTTCCAGCTGTCTCCTTTCAGTCTAGAATCTGAATTTCTAGTTTAAAAAAAGCAACATTCTCCTCAGAAACAGAAAACCACAGGACACTCAAAGCAACACCTTTTAAAAAGTCCTCTATAAATGATAAACAAATTTACTCCACCTGCTTGTTTATTCACAGTTATCAATGGTCTTAATAGCCAAATCTGCATTACTGTATTACTAACAGTGGTCTGTTGTCTGGTTCTCAAAATTACAGCACTGAGGATCTGTTTAGCTCAAAAATAGCACTTTGAAATAATAAGGGGATGTTTAGTGCTACACAAGAAGATTCACTACATTTGAAGGGTTTTTTAAATTTCAGATGTATACGACTCACGATACTTTTTAGTTTCTTAGCTGCAGCAACAGACTTGGCAAGAGCCACACTGTGTTTACCTGAGAAAGCTGGCAGCTAAACCAAGGGTCAGAACCCAGGATCAGCAGGTAACCTCCAGCTCCAGCATGTCAAAGAGCCTCTCCACCAGTCCTTCACCTCCACACAAAGCCCTGACTGAAGCCATGGCTCGAAGCAAGGCAGACTCTACTGGTGGCAGAATTGACACCACTTAAGGCCTTGAGCTGTCACTTCCTTTAAAAGGGCTACTATATCCCTGGAACAACTGCACAGTTTACAACTCCCACAGAATCAGCAAGGTTGGTTTTCCCTCAGAAGACTCTTAGAGAACATCACTTCTGAACTGAAGTTTCCAGTTGTAATAAGGAAGATGCACTATTTTTCACCATTTATTTCTTTGTAGTAACAGAATGGGAGAAAGATAAGATGAAAAGGAAGCAAAATAAGATTCCTTTTTGTGCATCAAAACAGTAATTAGTCATTTAAATATCTTGTGACTTGATGCCTGAATATTAAATCTCTTTGATTGCATTTTTCCCTAGGGAAAGTTATTTAGTCAAGAGGAGAACTCTTAGCTCCACATATCTGTTAATTTAAAATTACATTTATGCAAAATTCAAACCAAGGCTAGAATTCTATTTATAAAAAGTTAAAAATGCTAATTCACACTAGTTGAAGACACCCTCTCCTCCACTATCTTACGGACACTCTGCCATCTGTTTGTAATAAAACATCTATCATTTTTGTAAGCATTAGGGAAAAAATCCTCCAACTCAAGTCTTCGGCTACACAACACAAACTACCAATCTCCAAAATCCTGCACGGCCTGAAGTTTGGGAAACAGAACACGGTAGGGTATTAAACCTGTGAGGTTTGCCACAATTTAAGTCACAGAATTGGGCTCTCTGTTGCCAACTCTAATAAAAACTGAAGAGAAACCTTTCCAGGGCAACAAGAGGGAAGGAAGGAAATTTAGCAAGTCTGCAGAAACAATAAGGAACAAGAGTTTAATAGCAACTATTTTATGTAAGAAGGTCCAAAAAGATTCAGAAAGACACCTGTGCTTACTGATAGCAAACGAATTCTTTCAGGGGTGCGTGTTTGTGTGTACACACACATTCAAAACAAATGGAGGAGCAAACTTCAGCTGTGGGAAGTGTCTACTTACTCCTAGAGCTAACCCTCAAAGCTAAATTTAGGAAACAAAGACATCACATTAACCACAAAAACAAGTCTTATAATTAATGTTTAAAATCTTTTCCTTGCCCATGACCACTTTTACTTAGCTAGAACAAATATATCTGGGTTTAGGGAGACTATACAGACAGCCCATGTAATTTTCTAGCCTGAAAACTTGTAACTGCCAGGCAAACAATAAAAGAGAAAGACAGCAACCCGACTTTTCTACATAAATAAATGCATGAATGCACTCTCACTCTTGAGCTAAGAGATAAACTCAGCAAGCGTCATAGCAAACAACAAAATTTACAACTGTGGGACAAGAGGAAATTAAAGGCACTTTCTCCCATATCAGAATCTACAGGTATATATTCAGAATAAATCTACTGTGCCCAACAGAAACACAAACATCCTAAGCACAGCTACCTACTGCTTAAACACTCCTCAACTGATACCACGCTGAAGTTTTAAGCATCTTCACAAAAATGAACACCACCAAAACAACCCGATAAAACCCAACCTACCAATTAGAAAAAAAACCCCAAAAAACAACAAACAAAACCCCACAAAACCACTACACTTCACAATATACATTTTAACAGATGTGTAAAGCAACTTATGACTTGCAGAAGACTTGGAAATACCGAATAATGTTAAAATGGTAGGGAGTTAAAAAAAGCCTCACAGAGGGGTTACTCTATGGACAGCAACACGCAAAGTGCCTTAATCTCTAGAAACCTTTCTGCCCGAAGACACTTCATAAAAATTCACTGAATCCATTAACTAGAAGCAATAGTGCCACAAAGAGGAAACTCCATTTAAAGATGATACCTCTCTTAAAACAACTGTAACTCCAACTTTGCTACATCTAGAACGAGGAACAGAATCTTTACAGCCTGCCACCTTCAAAGGAAGTCTGACAACTAGAAAAACTGAGAACTATGAAACTCTCACAGAATCGCTGAGTATTCTCAGTTGGAAGAGATCCACAAGGATCATCGAGCCCAACTCGTAAGTGAATGGTCCATACGGGGATGGAACCTACAACCTTGGCATTATTAGCATGCTGCTCGAACCAACTGAGCTAGTGTCACCTTTGTTCTTAGCACCAAATTTCAAAACCTGCTTACATAACCGTATTTCTACAGTACTTCCCTATTCGCCGGGCTTAATGCACAGATGAGGAAAATTGATTACACTACGGAGATAATTAAAGATTTACAACACTGCAAATAATGCGCTTCAGAGCGGAGTCTTCCACAGTATAGTTACCAAGTGTTTTACCTTCTGCAGAAACAGCTACCGATTGTTTTACCTATCCTGGAAAGTGCTGAGTGAATGATTAAATGGCCCTGAAGTTCAAAATGGTTTAAAGTTTCATCCTCCACTGAGACACCAAAACCGAGCAGGAAGTGATAGACTTTTAGCCCTCAACACGGATTTCCTTACTCTGAGCGGTACTTCTCAGAGCTGACTTTCCTGGGGACCATCACAACTTCGCTGACACCGCGCCTGTCTGAAGGCGCTTGCAGGGGGTACTGAGGTAAACCCAAGCACAGACCCTCCCGCTGCCCGGCTCTGGCAGGCCAAACGCAAAAGGCACGGGCCCCGCCGGGCCCCGCTCCCGCTCCCCGGAGGGCGGCCGGGCCCGCGCGCGCTCCCGCCGCC
>VXBQ01012734.1:0-34637 GCA_013400175.1 Phainopepla nitens | reverse complement strand
TGCCCGTGCCTGCCTCTGCGGCGCGGGGCGGCGGGGCGCGGGCAGCGCGGGAGGTGGGTGGGTGCTCCCAGCTCGGCTCGGCACCGCTCGGCTCGGCACGGCTCGGCAGCACGCCGGGAGGCAGGTTAGTGCTTGCAGGCGTTTTTCACAACTGGTTTCACACGGCGGCATCGCTGCGGAACCGCGTGTGCGTTGCGCGTCTCACTCTCTTTCTCCCCCCCTCCCTTCCTNATAGGTGCGGTGCCCCCCACGCCCCCTCCACTGTCCCCCCCGTCCCCGCAGCGCAGAGCGCTTGTGGCGCTGCCGGCGTTTGGCCGAGCCTCTGTGAGCCGATATCCCCGACAGGCAGCTGCTTATGAGGAGAGAGCGGAGGGGGAGGGACAGGGTGTGCGAAGAGTTAAAAGTCTGCTGCTTGTTGCAATGAAATTATGGCTGGCAGTGGCGCCGCTGCTCGTTCAGCAGACCTCCACTTTTAAACAGTTCACGAGAAGTTCATTAGGGTGGCGATGATTATAACCGCGCACACGCGCGCAGCCGGGGCGCACAGCGACAAGGGCTGGCTGTGGGGAAGGGGCTCGCAGCTGTCGGGGGCGCGGGCTCTGGCCTGCCTGGCGGCCCCGGGACGTCCCATCGCGGGTTTTGCCCTTGCTCGGCTGGTGGTGGCTGTGGGACATGGGACCTCCAGATTACCGCTTTGGGCCGGGGAAGCTCTCGCTCCCCCCATGCAACTTCAGCATTTTGCTATCTGCACGTGTCAGGGGATTGATGGGCTCTAGTTCAGGCACCTCGCCTTATCTTAATGATACATTTCCACCGAGGAAGCCGGGCGGGCGCAGGCAGCCCCTCTGAGGAGCCGCGGCCCCCGAGGGAAGCGGAGCACAGCGAGCGGGACTCTGCCGTCGAGGCCCTTCTCCTAGCCAGTGTCTGTCCCTTACCGATGAGGCAGTGCACGGGGTGGCTGCTAACCTTACGTAAAACCCTAAATCACTCTGTCCATGCTGCTGCTGCCTCTATTGAAAACATTATGAGCGGCGCATCTGGAAAACAGTAAATCTGTCCAGAAAACGTCTTTCCAGTGAAATAACTCCTTTTGAATGATAGCGCGGTAACTAACCTCCGTGGATTTTTGTTTCCTCGCGGCGATTTGTGCGGACTTCATTAGGAAAAGCTAACCGTTGTGGAGAAAGGAGGGTCAACGCGCCGTTTCATTAATATACATTTGTTCCAGACGTGGAGTTTTGCACAAAAGGCCTCTCTGAGGGGAGAAAAAAGTGTTGGGGAACAAGGCTTTCCTGCCGTTTCAGTTCTTAAACCTCTCTGAACGTGTGTGAAGTATTGTGTTAAAGGCCCAATCTGGGCTTCTTCCCTATTAAATGCCAAAGTGATCATTTGCATATTTTGTAGCCTGACAAAGGAAATGAGTTTGCTGGGGAAGCATGGATGCTTTGGGAGACGTTAGGCATTAAACTCCCAGTGGTCAATCGCCCGTTACTGGCTTGTGTGTGTGTAAAAGGAGTATCATGCCTCCTGCCTAAAGGCTTCTATTTTTGTGAGAGAGGAAGAGCTGAGGGATATCCTGTGCATTAAAGGCTCCCCCTACTTATTAACCCAGCATTTAGCAGCAGGATGCAGGCTGAAGCTCAGTCAAAAGAAACGACTCAACCTCCGAAGAGCAATTAAAATCTTGCACTGGAATAAATCATGTGCCGCGATAATCCTGTTAATAAAACGCAGCTTGTCCTGACACTTCGCTCATGCAGCAAACTAGAATTTAATGCGAGCGGAGGTGGCATTAGGCAAGGTAGAGGGGAGGAAAAGCCTTTCCCTCTCTGCTGCTGGACGCGAAAATGTGGTTACCTTTCACCTGCCTCTCTGGATGCACACAGTGCCGATCCTCTTGGACTGCTAATACTTCTCCAGTGAGCCCGCTAATGATTTCTTTCCCTGGAGTGAGCAGGCATCATTGAATTACTGGAAGCACTCGCAGCAGCAGCAGCAGCAGCAGCAGCAGCAGCAGCAGCAGCAGCTCTGATGCAGAAGCCACCCGGGCTCCTCGTTTAATCAAATCAAGGGTCGGGAGCTCATCAACCCACTTACTATTTTTAACCCCTTTCTCCAAGTTAGTCATGTGCAGATGCTAAAAAGGAGGTTTTTATTTAGATGCCTTCTGTAGCAGCGTCTCTTCAGTTTTAAGTCCTCGTGTGAAAGCCTTATCAGCAATCAGTGTAGCTAATACACGCGGTATGTGGTTGTTACTGCCGTGCTCTCCTGCTCCTGTGTGTTCCCAATGCAGGGCTTTTCTGAGCGCCTGTGGGTTGTTTGAATGTTCCCTCGGGCTCATGGGGTCTCCCTCCTTGCTTCAGTCTGTGTGAGATGCAGGTTTGGGGATGGGTGTGTACTTGGCCAGCTGAGTCATTTCTTGTGGAAATGAAATGCTGCGGAGAAACTTTTATTTGTCGATAGTCTGGAATGATTCTTAATTTTCTGGATGTGCGCTGGGGAAAAGATCCATCTCCTCTGACCTATAAATGCCCTCAATTTGCTCCTTTATTGCCCGGTATCTCCCTTAGCGGTTAACGTAGGCAGCTCACTCCCCGCACCAATCCTGCATTCATTATTAATTACCCAGAGGGAGGCTGGCTGCTCCGCTGTGATGTTTGCACTTCCTCCTAGACAAATCTGCTCAACTTTTTTCTTTTTTTCTTCTTCTTATTTTCTTTTTTTATTTTTAATAGAATATAATACCGTGAAGCAAAGCGTTGATTTTTAGGAAGACGTCATGCTTTCTGCAACTCCCCTGTATGGCAACGTTCATAGCTGGATGAGCAATGAAAGGGTCCGCATGTGTGGAATTAATGAAGACAGGTAAATATTTAAGCTTCTGGCAAGTTAAACCACACTGTACTTCTGCAGAGCGAGGTCTCGGAGTTCGCTCGCTTCCCTAATACTGGAGCAGAAAGCTGCCACCTTGCATCGAGATCAGCCCAGCTCGGAGGGAGGGCAAAGGGAGAGAGTCAAGACGTGCCTGAGAGCAGTAGAGCAGATGCTGATTTACTATGGAACAGACAACCTGGGTCAGTGAAGTGGGGACATCCCCAAAGCAGCCTTTCAGTCTGCTTTTACAATCGATTTATTATTTCGCATTTGTGAAGGGGAATTAAACCAAACAGTGCACGTTTTCTTGTGGTGACTCTCTGTGGCAGAGGAGCTCGTGCCTGCAACTTGGTGTTCCCTGTCTTTGGACCAGCAGCTTGTCATGAGAAATAGGATTAGTAGTGTCTATTTCCCACAAGTGAATTTCTCCTCCTCCCCACCTTTTTTCCTGCTGAATATAATTCAGCTGATGATCAAAATTACAGTGTTCGATGGGGTGACACAGACACTGGCAGATGTCCCCTTCCCTTAAATCCCAGCTTTTTAGAAAAGCAAAGCGATGCTGGACAGAAGCTGCAGATGCACCTCCAGTTCTCTGTGCCAGTTTTGTGTGGTTTTAGTGCTTTTCTCTCTTCTCATTCTCTGTTCTCACTGTTGTGTGAAAAGCCTCCAAAAAGCTGGTGGAAGTTTTTGGTCTTAGCAGGGAATACTATTTGCAAACATAAGCTGAAGGGAAAGCATCTCACTTTGCTTTCTCACCCTCCCTCCCCGCTTTGCTCCCAGTTGTTCAGGGATAATAACTGTATGTGCTACTTGCAGGGAAGGTGAATCTTTTAAAAACAAATGGATTAAAATCGCATTTCTGCTTTACGGTGATGATGTGCCTTTAAGCACTTTGATTGAAAGGAGTTCTTTTGGGTAATGCTGAAACTTTCCTTCTGTTGCATGTCAGTGATTTTTATCCCTGGGATTTGGAATTTGGCACTAAGGTATATTCTTTATTGGTGATTTCTGTGATAACAAGTCCCACAGCTGCAACACTGGTATGGCACAGATGCGCAGCTCTCTCTTTAGCATGGAAGAGCTGATGTTTGTATGATATTAGCGTGTGTGTTTTAATTTTATCCTCAGCAGTGTTTTTGAATGGTATATGAACAGAGTATGTTTAAAATGGGATATTCTCCCCCTGGAAAAAGAAAAGGGCAAGGAGCAAAAGAGAAGACCTTGACAAAAACTGCTTGCTTTGGAGGAGGCTGCTCTGAGATGTACTTGGTGTGTTCTTGTTGTCAAAACTCTTTATGCTTATTTTCAAATGGTCCGTGCTTTTCAAAGTGGTTGGTATGTATGGGTACAGAGAAGGAGAAGTATGTTATCTCGTGGGACTTCTCTAGGGGAATCAAAATATGGAGGTGATATGATACTGTACTGATCTGAGATGTGCAGAATGTTTTCAAATAGCAAGCTTCTGTTTTTCCATAGGAAAATTCCCGTTAATGATGGTGATGCACCGAAAAGCAGACTGGAGTTGAGGGAGGAAAATCACCTGAATCACAGTGTGGTAAGATCAAGCTTCATGCTGCAGATGAATCCGTGCCTGTCCTCTCCACTGCAACTGGCGCCCTTGGCTGTTACTATGTGATCCATTTGGAGAAATGATTAAAACGCTTTCCTGTTGCAGCCCTAGTGGGCTTGGGCACATTCAAGTTGTTTCTGTGAAACAGTGAATCCGGGGCTTTGTTTATTTATCTCGTTAATCTCTTGATGCTTTGTGATATGTGGTGTTGTATGATGTCAGATTCTTAGTTTTGCTGTTATGAACAGTTTTGCTGTTACAATGCCATGTGGAATACCACCATGTGTAACAAAAATAGTTTATGTAAGCATTAAGAACATCAATGTACCAGCAAAGTTGGTGGGGTTTTCCTTTCTTTGAGTCTACATGGGGAGCAGCAAGTGGGAAAGAAATTCAATGGCAGACCTTTCTTCATGCCGCGTCCTCAGGTGCCTTGCCCCATGAATCATGTGGTGGTGGTGAGCCCCAGAGCAGAGCTGTGGTGGGGGGAGAGGTCTTAAAAGAGGATGAGGAGGAGAGGCACTTTATCCTTCTCTTTCTGGTCTCCATGCCAGAGCCCACATCCCCTTGCTCTGGGAGGGCAGGGGCTGAAGAGCCAGTGGTTGTACAGGAGCAGTGCCTCAGCATTGTCTCTGGGCCACTCCTGGCTGCTTGAGTCCTCACACCTTTGTTCCCAGCTGTTTGAATTTTGGATTTGGAGAGATTGATGTTGATGTTTGGGGTGTTACACACACTGCTCCATAGATTCCCGTTCTCCCATTTTCCAGTGTAATCAGCCTCTGTACATTTTCACAGCAAACAGCATGTTTGCATTGTTAGTTTCTTGTCCAAAATGCTGACCTATCTGTAGCTTGAGTGGTAGTCACATTAGTGAGATGTGAAAGTAACATTCTTCTTGTTCTGTAAAGGTGGATGCGACTACAGCACATCGCATTGACAGTCTTGCAGCTCTGAGTATGGACAGGTCTGGGCTCATGCGAGAAGGACTCAGAGTGCCCAGCAGCATTGTCTATTCCAGCTTGTGCGGACTTGGCTCGGAAAAATCGCGGGATGCTACGGGTTCAATAGCCAGCCTGGGATTTACTCCTGAAAGAAATCCAGAGATACAGTTTAAGTCTAATCCCCCTGAAGCGGTGGAAAGCGCAGCTGTCTCTGGAAAAGCCCCGAACGGCTTCAGTGCTATATACAAAACACCACCTGGAATACAAAAAACTTCTGTCCCGACAGGGGAGGCACTGGGTTTGGACCGAGCTGCGGGTGACAGGCAGAGTCCCCTCGGTGTCAATGGTGCTAGTTACCTAAGGCTCCCCTGGGTAAACCCCTACATGGAGGGCACAACGCCCACCATATACCCTTTCCTCGACTCACCAAATAAGTATTCGTTGAACATGTACAAGGCATTGCTACCTCAGCAGTCCACCTACAGCTTACCGCAGCACCTGGCTTACTCGCCCGTATGTACGAACGGTGAACGTTTTTTATACCTGCCTCCCTCCCACTACGTTGCCCCTCACATCCCTTCGTCGCTGGCGTCACCCATGAGGCTCTCGACTGCTTCAGCTTCACCAGCAATCCCACCTTTGGTGCACTGTCCGGATAAGAGCTTGTCGTGGAAGATGGGCGTGAGCCCAGGCAATCCTGTCGACACGCACGCCTACCCCCACATCCAGAGCAGCAAGCAGCCCCGGGTCCCCGCCGCCAAGCCGGCCCCTGCCAACTTGCCAGCAGATCCCGCACTCCTGCTGCCACACTCGCCCCGGCCGTCTCCCCGCCTCCCCCTGCCCGCCCAGGTCGGGGACGCCTACGCTGATTTCCACAAACATTTCCCCAGGATCACCACCTCTCCCTCCTCTGCCGTCACGCTCCCAAAGCCCTACGTGAGCATCGGCAGTGAATTTCCACCTGCTCGCCTCTCCAATGGGAAGCTTCCCAAAGGCAGTGATGCTGGGGAGGCACCCCTGCCGTCTGCCCCCCATGCACGGAAAGCTGGCCACGATCGGAAAGACAGCAGGTCTCCCCCGCTCTTGGAAAAGCAGACCCCGACCAAAGACGTCACCGACAAACCTCTGGACTTGTCGGCGAAAGTGGTTGATGCAGAAACTGCTGGCAAGCTGGACCACGGTAAGAAGATTATGCCAACGGTGCTGGTGCATGGAAGGGCAGGAGGAGGGACGCACTTGCCAGGTGGTGACATCGTTCAGAAAGAAACCATTTCTCCTGGGAACAGCTGCCCCATCTACAGGCCCGAAATTATCAGCACGGCGCCATCCTCCTGGATCGTTCCTGGTCCCAGCCCCAGTGAGGAGGCTGGGAAGAATGTCCAGCTGAAAAACAAGGCACTGGACTGGGTTATGCCACAGCCACGGAGTTCCTCCTGCCCCAGGATGGGTGGCACGGAGACAGTGGTCAGCAGTGTTTCGGGGACGGTGTCAGCGGGGGGGAGGCCAGCATCGGCGTCACCAGCTCCCAACGCCAACGTGGATTGCGCTAAGGCGGCTCGGAGCGCTGCAGAGAGCACCGCCTCAGTTATACAGCACGTCGGGCAGCCCGTCGCCGCCCCTGCGAAGCACAGCAGTAAGGTGGCCAAATCCTGTGGTCAGGAAGCCAACTTCAAGGCGACCGACACTGCCCTGGCCTCCAGCCCCATCTTCCTGCCGCCCAACGAGGCGTTTCGCTCCCCGCCTCTGCCCTACCCCAGGAGCTACCTCCCATACCCGGTGCCGGAGGGGATCGCCATCAGCCCTCTGACCCTCCACGGGAAAGGACATGTCTACCCTCACCCTGTCCTGCTGCCCAACGGCAGCCTCTACCCCACCCACCTGGCTCCCAAACCCGGCCTCCCTTACAGCCTGCCGGCCGGGAGGGGAGAGTTCATGACCTACCAGGATGCGCTGGGAGTGGGGATGGTGCACCCCATGCTGTTGCAGCATTCAGCTTTGGAGATCAATAAGGAGGAGAAGACGGAACGGAGGTCGCGGTCTCACGAGAGGGTCCGCTATGAGGACCCGGCTCTGCGAGGCCGATTGCCGGAGCTCCTGGAGAGTGGTGGGAAGATGCATTTTGAAATGCCCGGTGACAAGAGCGTGAAATTGCACCAGAGCTCTGGCCACAGCAAAAACTCTGCAAAAAGCGACAAACACCTCTTCCCAGATCTTCTGCGAGACGAGCAAGAGGCTAAGAGCGAAGCAAACGTAGGGAAAGCCAGCTTTGCTACGGAAAGCAGTAATCAGACTAATGATCCTACAAAGCACAAGGTAGAGCAGGCGTCTCAGCACAGAGATTTTATTGTAATGAGAGAGGAGTTTGGAAGAAATAATGATGTTCACGAAACCTATAATTTCAAGCAAGCCCAGAGTTCATCAGTGTTCGGCTTAAGGAAAGAAGATTTATCTGTGAGCCAGCCTAAAGAGCGAGTGGCAGTCCAGCCTTCTTCTGTTTTCTTGGAAAGTGCGCACGAGAGCGATGCTCCAGCTCTGGCTTTTGGCAAGGTGCAGGAGGACGCGAAGCCGTTCTGCATGGGGACCGCGCCGCCCAGCATCGATGCCAACCAGACCTATACCAAAGACGGAGCCGAGGACGCGGAGGCTGCCGATGGCAAAATACTGAAACCCAAGCCGTCTAAGCTGGCCAAGAGGATCGCAAACTCTGCCGGTTATGTAGGTGACCGATTCAAGTGTGTGACGACGGAGCTCTACGCCGACTCCAGCCAGCTCAGCCGGGAGCAGCGCGCGTTGCAGGTGAGCCCGCGCGGTCCAACGACCGCCGCGCTTTTTGTCGTTATTTCTCTGTTGCAAGTCACAGTTGAGTTTTTAAAGTTGAGAGAAGCGACACAGGTGGGGAGACCAGAAAATTTTTTTTTTTTTGTTGGGGCGTACTCGCCGTAAGTGGTTTTAAATAGCAAAGTAAGTTTGTTAATGTGAGGCGGTGTAAAGAATAGTATGTGTGGCTTATAGGTATGTATGGGCTAGCAGGCTTTAAAGGGCTTTTACTAAGGTCTGGTACAAATGTTAATGCACGTTAATGCAATGTTTGTGCAGTTTCAAGGGGAGTCAGACAGGCATGCATGTTACCTTGGCGCTGGCTGTAATTTCTGAGCTGGCCTGTAGTGCCAGCTAGCACAGCGTGCCCAGAAGTTGTGATTAGTATGCCAAATGTGCCACTGGATGGTGAGGAGGTGCAGCCGTGCATTAGCGGGTCGCAGGCAACGGTGGTGCCAAGCGAGCGCGTAGGGAAGAGTAGGAGTGGCATTGAGGTTGATGCTAAGGGATGATAAACAGATATTGTGTAGGAATATTCTTAGGGTGTTTTACTTTTAATGAAGGGATGAATTAAGCCAAATTGTTTTGCATTGTTAAGAAAAGAATTGGTTTATGCTTATAAAAATGGATGAAATTATCTAAATGATCCATTGAGTGCCCATTTTAATTACATAGATGGAAGGATTACAAGAGGACAGTATTTTATGTCTACCTGCTGCTTACTGTGAGGTCAGTTCTTCAAATTTTTATTACTAGACTCTTACATAAACCTTTGAGTTAAATTTCATTTCCAAATACACAAAGGGAAGTTTGTGGGCCATGGTCGTCTTTTATTCATTGTACGGTTTTGTGTTGTTGTTTTTATTTTATTTTATTTTATTTTATTTCTTCTTGTTTTCGTCCCTTTACCTCCAAAATGGAATGTTTTTGTTTTATATATAATATACATTTATATATAATCTTTTATATATATATATATTTATATATGAAAGAATTGTGTGGCTATTTGCTTATAAGATGCTAGAACACTGTTTTACAAGTCCAGGTGTGTTAAAATCCTACCCTTAGCTGTCTATCTGAAACCCTGGTTTTGAGTCAATTTTTCTTTGGAAATGCTTTCATATAAGGTAAGGTAAATGAAGTAGTTTTTATTGCAAGACTTTTTTTTCATATCAATTCTCTTTCTAGCGTGCAATGATGCGCTTCTCAGAGTTGGAGATGAAAGAGAGAGAAGGCCAAACAGCTACCAAAGACTCAGAGGTCTGCAGATTCAGCCAGGCAGACTGGGAAAACTTGAAAGGAAACAGTGAAAAGAAGCCAAAGTCTGTTGCTCTGGAAGATGCCATTGCTGACCAAAATGACAATGACAGATGTAAGCGAATTTAGATGGCTTTCTGAAGCGTGTATGTGTCTCTCTGTCATGCCAGCTTGCAGCAAAGCAAGCAAATCTTCGTGTTCTCAGCGTGTTGCTGGTGAAAGTCACTGACCTCATCCTCTGCAGGTGCTGAGTTGCCGTGGCTGGTACCCTCTGTGCTTGTTTTGGGGCTTGCAAGTTTCTGGTTGCCATTGCACCTGCTTTTCAGGAGATAGTTAACTGCCTGTCACTGAGTCACTGCCTTAGAGAGATCCTCCTTTTAACTGATAGGCTACTACATCAGCCAGTGAAAGCAAAGGTCCAAAGTTATATTTTAAATACAGAAAGGATATGAGGGAAGAGAGGAAAGCAAGAAGGAGTTTTCTTCTTCTTCCTGAAGCTTGCAGTAGCTTCCTGAAGTTGCAGTAGAACTGAGATATGCCAGTATTGCAGTCTTCAAAGCAAGGATGGAGGACAGAAGAGTGAAGGGAAGTGGGGAAGGATGGGATCTGCCAAGACTGGCTTATCCATAAAAGCTGGCAGTAGCAACTCCAAAGAAGCTACTTTGCCTGGGTGACTTCTGCTGCAGTGGCTGGGAGGTGTGTGAGGTACAGGTTCTTGCAGGCAGAATCTGTGAAATTCCCTGTGGGGCTCTCTGTTCCCCCTAGGCTGTTACAGGATGTCATAGGACTAAGGAAAAAGCATTGTCCTAAAAGTGAGATAAACTTAAAAATAAATTAAATGGTATTAGGGATTTCTTTACGGTATGCAAGAAAGATCACGTCTCTTTTGTTTGCACTCTTGGTAAGCATATGCCTTCTGTCAGTTTCCACCTTTTATTTTTTTTTGTTTTACCTGGGTATTTA
This sequence comes from Phainopepla nitens, assembly GCA_013400175.1. Lineage (NCBI taxonomy): Eukaryota > Metazoa > Chordata > Aves > Passeriformes > Bombycillidae > Phainopepla > Phainopepla nitens. The sequence goes on along the minus strand of VXBQ01012734.1, from coordinate 24,212 downwards.
AGGAATGGGTTAGTTCCTTCTGTTGCTACTTTGTATTGAACAAATCAGAGAAAAAGATCTGTGCTGAAAGTATTGCAAAACAAGAGGAATTGTACTGCAGGCTGTACTCTGTGTGTGTGTGTATGTGGCTGTGTAACTCAGTGGTTAAGTGTGCTCTTTGGTAGGTGGAGATTCATGAGTAGGGCTAGTAGAAAATTCCATTCAGGCAATTTAATAACTTTGAATTATTGTTCTGGTCTTTGGTTAATGCTTTTGGCAGAGAGCATGCTGGTCAATCATACTTGGTCGGTTATTCACCTAAATTCAAGTTACTGTGGCATTGCTATGTATTGCTGCAGTGACAGCCTCAACAAAAATTGGCGCGGCAAAATAGCAAGAGGAAGTTTTAGTTGTGGAAGTGTAGAGGGTAGCAGGGTGGGGAGAGGCAGGTTGAGCCTCTGGAAGCTGGGCAGCCTTTTCCTTCTCCAGGCTATATCGAGGCAGCTGCGGGGAGGAAGGCACAGCTGCCTTTGCAGTCTGTGTGCTACAGCTGAGAGCTGGGCAGGCTGCTGCCCTGGCTGTTCCCATCACAGCCCTCCTTGCTCCTCAGAGGACTTGGGATGCCCTGGTGATGTTCTCTGTTAAATTCCACCCTGGGTGTGCAGGAAAGCTAGAGGAGCAGCAGCAGTCCTGCTGGCTTGTTCTGGCTGCAGAGAGGGTTCAGCAAAGGGGGGATGATGGGCTGTGGAGTGGAGGTGGGGCACAGGGGATTAACAGAGGGAGGGAAGGCAGGCTTGCTCAGGGCCATGGGGCTGCTTGTGGAGGGGTGGCAGGGGGCTGTGGAGAGCATGAGTGTTAGAGCATAATTGTGTGCTGAAACCCCTCCCCCATCCTTGCAAAAGGCTGCTGATATGGTTTATCTGTAAATTCACCATTTACTGAGATCTCTGGCACTTGAATCTGCTGGCTAAAATTTGCTTGAGACTTTGCTTAAATAACTGTTGGAAATGGGGAAAGTGTGTTCAGTCTTATGTTATTTCATTCCTCTCCTCTGCTAATTAGCTCCGACTTAACAGGCTATTTCAGACTTTGGCCAAATGTCTAAACTCCTAAAAGCATGGATCTGTTCTGCTGAGGGAGCTCCTTTTTCTGTATGCCTGCCTGGGCAGCAGCAAATACTTCCCAGTACAGATTCAGGTCTCAGTAAAAGTTTTTTATCGTGGTGGTTCACCTCCTGCCCCTCGGGATAGCAGCTGATAAATCAGGAAGCTGAGTTTCACACCTCTTGAATGCCTCTACTGTGGTGGCTTGGGCTCTCTGTTGGGGCTTGAGCCACTCTCACTGAGCGACTGGCAAAGGGGTGATGAGCTCTGCCTTCTCCTTCCCTTCCCTGAGAGCCAGGGCTGCTTATCTTTTGCCTTCCATTTGCCTTCAGTTTCTGACCACGCTTTTGGTGTGTTTGGCTTTAAATCTCCTGAATGGGAATGAGCTGATGGTTTGCAGCCTCTTCTGTTTCCTTTCTGCCTCCTGCAAGAGATCTCGGTGCTTGAAAAGTTGTTTCCCTCTGTTTCATGTTTGTCTAGCGCTAGCTTGAAAGTGAAACAGCCATGCCTTTACCTGTGTGAGGAGGGAGTTCAGGAGTGAAACCAGTGAGCTGTTCTGCCTCCACTGTCAGTACTTCACCTGTCTGATGTCAGCGGGGAAGAAGGAAACTGCATCCAAAACTGTTCTTGTGGCACAGAGCCAGCTCACAGGGCTCCCCTGCTGCCACCGTGCTTGGCATGGAGCACCAGAGCCGATCGGGGCCCTGGCAGCTGCCTGCCCCCTTGGCTCCTCTAAATCTACCAGTGCAACAAAAGGCTAAATAACACAGGCAGGTGATGCTTATAGAGGCATTTGATGGGATAGAAACTGCTTTTTTTTTAGCTTGTCCTAGGACTTGCTGTTTTTCCTAGCTGTATTGCACATGTATAGACTTTTTTTGGAAGCACATCAAGGCACAATATCCGGTTCCTTAAACTTTTCCTCTGACTTGGCAGTGCGTGGCTTGGCTGTAGTGGGAGTCTCCTTAAGTTCGAGCATTGAGCCTTTTGGAGAAGGGTAGAAGAGGTGGGCTTTTGTTTTGTTTAGCTTTTTGTTTTGCTTTTTTAATTTTTTTTTGTTTTGTTTCTTTAAAGGCTCGATTTAAGGCAGGTAGCCATGTTAGCTAACTAATGAGCAATTAAAGCCTAGCAGTAAAGTAGAAGTGCTTCACTTCTCTCCCATCTCCTCCAGGTTTTGCTGGGCATCTGAGACCGGGCATCTGAGAGCAGCCGCAAAGCTGCTTTGTTGCCAAGGTGACTTGTAAATGTTGCTGAGGCAATGCTGCTCCAGTGCATTTTCATAGCACAAACATGATAAATTATGGGATGCATATGTCATGAGTCATAGGATTGTTCAGAGATCAAGTGATTTAAGCTATTGGCACGGACACACGCATCGATACGGGCATGTGATGATCGCATGTTGGTTTATAACAAAGCTCTTCCAGAGGTTCTGAAAATCATACCCGAGTGTGAAATATTGAATGAGTTCTGCAAACTGTGAATTTCTTGACTGGGGAGCATGACTTTTCCTGTTTATTTAATTTTTTTAGCTTGGAAGACACTGCCTGTTTAAGCTTTAGCTGGGCGAATTACCCCAGTATATTAGAAGCCTGATCTTAAGGCATGTGGTCATGAGGAAAAAGTGAAAGCAGTTGGTATGTGTGAAGGTAAATGGTGTGGTGTGCCAAAACACACTGCACAATTATCTTAGTATTGTAGTGAGGTGCCAGTGTCCTTTTGAATGGTGATGCTCTGCTTTTCTTTTTTCTTGCTGGGCTGTGTGTACACTGGAACAAATGAAAGATGGAGGCAGTAAACATGTCCTTTGCCCTGGTCAGTTATTACTTTCCTGCCACAGGACGTAGTGGAAAAAAAAAAAAAAGGAAAAGAGAAAAATAAAAAGTCTGTGCACTGAGAGTGGTGGTTGCTTGTTTGTGCAGTGTGGTTGGCTTGGGCAGAATGAAACAAGTGCAAAAAGCTCCCAATCAGAGGTACTTGGTGGGAATAGTGAAATCAGCTGGGTTCCCTCTGCCCCATGGGATACTCAGAATTTAATTCTGAGGATATGTTAGGGAATTTTTCACTGTTTTGTGATCTCCATGCTGAATACTGGGTTTTAGCATTTGGATAGTCATTACTGTTCTTGGATGAATAAAGGGTGTCTTGCATATAAGTGAGCGCAATGAGAGGTTGCTCCAGGGAAGAGGAAAGCCTGTTTTTAGCTGCCATGTTATTTGAACAAAAGAATCTGCTGCTTAAACACTAAGATGTGTTTCCCTGTTTGCATCGCATGGGAGGGTCTGGTCTCATTGACAGCAGTTGACAGCAACATCCAGGAAGATGGAAAAACAAAAGTTTTTTTGGGTAGCGTGTTTGTGCGTGTCTGTAACTGTTTCTTGTGGGATTGTAACTCATGCACTAAGAAGTTATTGCTTCAGACAGAAACTAACTGTGAAGAAGCATCTTCTTAATTCTTACTTGTTTCTAGATTGGTAGGACAGTGAGAAATGGTTTGAATTGTTGGTGCTGGTTGTCACAGCTGGTGTGAGACTGGCAAGTACAAGGCTTGAGGAAGGAACACATTTACGAGTTTAATCTCCTTACTCATAGAGGTGTGTTGCTATGAGAACTCAGCATTTATCCTGTGTTTCTGGCTACCTTGCCACTGTTTGAATAATGATGATACGAGAACTCCCAAGTATTTTGTTGTTGTTTTCTTCCTCAGGCAGAGAAAAGGATGTTGTAAATACATGGCACGGGAGGGGGGTGGTGGGAAAAAAAGCAGATAAATTCTCCTCATCCTTGTTGGGCGTGCACATTATGCTTATGTTGCTGTGCTTCTTGTTGACATTTATATCTTAATTTGGGGAGACATTGCGTCTGATCCTGGTTGCTTGCAAAACAGTTTGAGGACAAAGTGGAATCCGGTGGTAAAATATTAATAGAGCCTGCGCTCCGTGAGGCAGCCGCAGCTATGCCAGGGGGAAAAACCTCTGGGCTTGCGACGTGTCAGCGCAGGCTGCGAGGAGAGCCTGACAGCCCGTGGGCTGCGCCGTGTCCCCAGCAGGGCTGACCTTTGTTCTCTGGCCCTGAAGATCCGGCTGCGGGAGCGCGCAGGCGAGGACGCGTCCCGCGGCTGCCGGCCGCGCCGGGGCTGCGCTCCCGCCTCGGTGCCGGGCGATTACACAAGCGGGATTAGCGCGCGGAGATGCCGCTTCCTTGACGGCCTCAGCTGCGGGAGCGGGACGGATTTCAGAGCCTCGTGTGCAGCGGGCGGTCCTTGAGAGGGATTTCTGGCTCGGCAGCTGCGAGATGCAGCTCTGCTCCCCTGGGGGTCCCTCTCGGATGTGACCGGGCAGCGGGGGCAAGGTGTCACAGAGCTGCTGGCAGCGAGGGCTTCTCGGATGAACTGCGATAGGTGTGTGCTGTTCCTCCCAGCATGTGGAGCCCCGGAGGAACGCTGACAGTGACAAGCTGTTAGTGAGGTCTCTCCCCTCTTTATTTTTCAGCACAGGCTGAGCGAGCGGCGCTCGGCATCCCCGTGCCAAGTCCTCTTGCAGATAGAGAAGGAATTAATCTGCAGCAGGTTGCTTTCGGTGGTGGCAGGCTGGAATTAGCTTGCTGTTTCCTGCAAGCTGTAAAGATTAAGACCATCACCCCCCTCTCCCTACAGCCTGCTACTTCCTTTGACCCTGCAAGAGCTTCTCTGGGAATTGGTCAGGATGTGCCTGCCTTTTCTCAGGCCAGACAGTGTTAGGAGCAGGAAAGCTGTCCCAGTGTAGCTGCTCTCAGCATGAGCCCTGGTGTGTAGCTGTTGGTGCTGCTGGAGATGAGAAGGCTCTAAGACAGCAGGAGTGTGGCTGAGAGTGCCCTTACCTGATCTCTTCAGGGAAACTGGCCACAGAAGTATAATGTTTCCTTATGAAAGGAGGAAAATAGCAGATTGCATTAAAAATGTAAAATGAAATCTGATAGAAGCATTTATTTCTATTGTGATACTTAAAACGTGGCTTGGCCAGCTGCTTTTATGCTTTGTGAAACAGGACTGCTGGTGCTTTTGGTGTGGTTATAGGGTACAGCTGTGGGGCGGCGTCCTCATGCCAGATGTGTGAGCACAGGGTGCTGCCAGATTCATTCTGATCTGAGGGGACTCTGGATTTAGAGGCACGGTCATAGTAAGCTGAGATACCTGTTCTCTGGAACATCTTAGCCTTGTTGGCTGGAAGAAGTGTGACAAAGTACATTTTAAAGTCTTGGAAGGAGCATGTGTTGGCCAGACGGCCTTGTGGAGAGGAGCATCGCCAAACAGCGCAACAGCCCGAGCGTCCCGCTTGCCTGCAGAAAATCAGCTTTTGTTTTGATTTTTCTTGGCTGATATCTTGTGCTGTTTTACAAGCAGGCCTGCAGGCAGCTTCCCAAGCAGTGTAAAAATTATGCTGGGGTGTCTTCTGGTGCCCACAAACATTTCCAGAGCCCTTGGTGCTACTTGGAGCCATTTCCAGATTGTGGTGAAGAGTAAACTCGTCAGGGAAGTTTCCCCTCACTGCCCCCCCAGCCTTCCATTACTGACAACAGTGTTTGGAGGGTGATCATGAAACCAGAAGGGGTTGGCAGAGTTGTGGGAAGGTGCTGTCAGGATAAGGTTGGATGGAGTTGGGCTGCCTCCAGACGCTGCCAGTGGTGGGTCTTGGAGGGCACAGGAGGGGAGAAGGGGCTGCAGGGGAGTAGTGTCAGCCCTCATAAGGGGGAAGAGCAGAAGCTGAAGGCCAGGCTGGACAGGGCAAGAGACTGAGTAAAAGGGTGAGAGGATCTGTGGGAGGGGCAAAAGAGCTGTCAGGAGTTCAGATAAGAAACCAGCGAATGTGTTTGCAGGAGGAGAGGTAGGAGAAGGAGGAAGGGCAAGGAGGAAGAGGAAAAGGAACAATGAGCCATGGGGAAGTAGGATGGGACATACAGTTTGCCAAACTGGGGCAGAGCTGTGGCGTATTGGTCGGCCAGGAGGGTTAAAACACGTGGGAACCCCAACCTGTTTGTGGGAATTGTAAATAGGAGCTGATTATCTATGTTGAAGTCTGTACTGCATCCCTGCCTAACCTTGCCTTTGCTAGTTTGGTTAAACCCAAGAAAATAATGTTATTCAAGATGGTAATTAAGTGTAATTTTAAATCAAGCATCCATTTAAAATTGCATAGACTGTCTCTGAATTTGGGCAAACAGTATTGGAGGGAAGCTGAAGTTAGTGCGGGCAGCATGGGTGTTTTTGTGGCTAATCTGTCAGACTAGTTTCTAGTAAGCTTTTCAGAGCTCACCCTCGTGCTGTTGCTGGAAATACTCTATGAAAAAAGTGAGGTCTGTTTTAGAAGGAGGTGACAGAGATCATGTGAGGTACAGTGACTGGTTGGTTACTTGAAGTGAGGAAGCCTTTTTATAACCTTGGATTCAAGTAGCGCTTTTTTGCAAAATATCACAGCTATTCTTAGTGGTATTTCTGTGTCCGTGTGTACGTGTTCTGTATCCCATTTATATCTCCAGAAGAAGAGATGAATGCTTTTAAGTCAGACTCTGCAATTTGATGGGAAAAGTTAGTGAAAGATTAGGAATTAAGGGAGAACTAATACTTGGTTGTCATCAGAAGGTATTTTTGAACTGGATTGTTACTTGCCACAGTTTAGGGAGGGTTGAGGTTGCTTTCTGAAAAGGGTTTGTGCTTTCAGTATCTAAAGATGTTTCTTTATTTAAAAAAGCATATTGTGATGTTTCTATGGATACAAGCATAGTGAATATTGTGCTTCTTAAATTAATGTAAAAACAACACAAAGTAGTGTGCATTTGAGGGTTTTGTGCTTAACTGTTGAGAAAACTACTGCCTTAGGCTGGGCAGAGGAGACTTGTTCCCGAGTACAAATTTGTGTTTATTTGCATGCCTCATGAGCCCTAAGTCATGATGGAGATGACATTGAAGAGGTCAGAGAGCAAAGCCTTCTCACAATGAATTGTGTCGTATTTATTAGGTCTTGTGGTGTTTGTTTGTTTTTTATTTTTAGGTAACTTTACTAGTACAGAAAACAACCGAGGTCACTTTCTTGAAACTCCAGAGGAAAAAGATCTCTCAAATGAGAAATGTTATTTAGAGAGACATTCTGTATATGAAAAGGCGGAAGACCAGCCAACAGGAGATTTTGGCCAACATTCATGTCCACGTCTGGACAGGAAACGTAAACACTCTGGTGAGAGAGTGCAAAATGATGGCAGCCAAAATGAAAGCTTTGTGGATGAACTGCAGGACGAAGTTATATCAAAAGCAAAAAAGAAGAAGAACTCCAAAGGTAAGACAGCATTTTGCTTTGGTCTCTCTCAAAGAATGTCTTGTGAAAGGAACGTCCCTTTGGCTTAATGTGTTTCCATTTTTGAACTTGCTAGTTACTAATGTGAGCACTGTCATTTCACTTTAAATTATATATATGTATATATATGTATGTATATATATGTGTATATATATATGTATATATAAAAAACTTGGTATGTAAGGATAAAGCACTAGTCATTGGACACTGTAGCCACAGCAGTGCAAGTTCCTGTAGTGCATGTAACCCTTAATGAGCGAAGCTTTAAAATGCATAGTGTGGTGGTAAAGCTAAGACTATATGCCCCGAAAGTGAAATGTAGCTTTTGTTTTAAGTTGAGGGGGCTTTTTGATTAATTTTTAGTTATTTTTCCATTAGATGACTGGCCTGAGAGGGAAATGACAAACAATTCCTCTAACCACTTAGAAGAGCCCAATTGTAATGAGGTGACCAACCTGAAGGTGTGCATTGAATTAACAGGGCTCCATCCCAAAAAGCAGCGTCACCTGCAGCATCTTAGGGAACTATGGGAGCAGCAGGTGTCACCAGAGAGATCCCCGTCCGGCAAGTTGGGCCGGCAAAGCAGGAAAGATTTAGCTGAGGCTGTTCAGCCAGAGGCCACTGCAAAGGTCAAAGACTTCACAGAAGAAAGGCACACCAAGAAAAGGTCAGAGGCCAAAAGCAATAGAAGTTGGTCTGAAGAGTCCCTCAAAACAAGTGACAATGAACAAGGTATGCAGAGACTACTAGGGAAACCAGCTGGCTTTAGAATTTACAGTGACGCATGCTGCCACCGATGTTAAGGAACTGTCGAGAGTTTTTTTCTTTCTTGTTTTTTTTTTTTAATTGTATATATTTCTGTAGATGTCCATTTTTATAAGGACTGACACCTCCTCTTTAAGAATTGCACTGTAGCTGATATTTGTCAGACAAGAAAACATGTTTGTGTATGTGTGTGTAACTATGTGTTTGTGTGTGTGTGCGTGTGTGTTTTGGCTTTAAATATTTTTGTAGATGATGTGAAGATGAAGTTTATGACTCCAGAGGAGAGCTGGGGAGGGCATAAAATGTGAGCATGCTTTTGGGTGAGAGAGGGAGCAAATGGGCTGCTAGTTGGTGAAGGATTTTAACCACATGTAGGATTTGAGGGGCTGTGAGCTTCTGAAACTGTGTCAGCACAGCTATAGCAGCTCTTGATCTCAGGAACCCAACACCTCCAGCACCCTCAGCACTGCTGCCTTCCCCTGCCTTTCCCAGGCCATATGCTCAAGAGCAAAGCTCATCCTCCTCCTGACAAGGATGCTTTGCTGGTTTGTCCTGAGCACATCCTTCCCCCCACTTCCTGGCCCCTTGGCAGAGGGGGCAAATCCCCTTTTCTTTCTCCTTTCCTGCTCTTACCTCTCCAGACCTTCTGCTTGGTTTTGAGGAAAGACTATTTCTGGGAGTGGGAGCTCCGTGTATGGCATTTGGGCTCCTTCCTCCTTCACAAACCTGGGAACTTCATCAACTGGAAGACATTCACATTCCAGCTGGCCTAACCTGTAGTTTAGCTGAGATCCCCTTGAAAGAGAGAAGCCTGAGGAGAGTGGATCCTCTTGTCCCGTGCCATGGAAAGGACCAAGTCCAGATCATCCTGGGCCAGTGAGGATTTTCCTTGATAAAGTCTCTGAAACAGTCACAGGCAAAAAGTATCAGTTTCCCTTCCGTCCTAAAACTCCTCATCTGTCCTTCTCTTTGGTGGGATTATCTGAGGGCAGAAACCCCCAAACTTTGATGCTTATTGATGGGGGAGGTTCTCCAAAAGGATTTGTGGAGCAGGAGATCAAAACTTGGTTTAAAAAGAGCTTTGACTCTTACTTCCTTGCTTTATGTGCTGCCTTGGTGAGCATGGTATTGGCTCAAACACCCTTGCCCCTCACCTTTGTACTGTCAGAGAGAGATACCTTGTAGAGATTAAACGAGGGTCACTAACAAGAAGCTGTATTGTGTAAGGATACTCTCACTTTCCCCTGTAGTGTCTCCTGTGGCAGTGACAGGCTCATGCGTTGCCAAAGAAAAAGAAGTGGCTTCCAACTTATGCACCATTTCCAAAGGCATTCAGGTTCAGTTGCCCTATGGCTATCAAAAAACTCTTGGGTTTGGAAGCTGCTGTAAAACCATAAACTTGACTAAATTGCACCTTGCTGTTTGTTGTATAAAGACACTGGATATCATTCAGATAATTTTGCTGGTGCTTCTCCAGCCCTGTTGAAGTGTAAACTTTTGAATCTCCTTATTCTTAGTTGGCTGGGATGAGGACATTCTTCCCCATTGTGTGACAAAGCATCTCTGCATGACGGTCTCATGGGGACGGAGACTTCAGCTTGTCTGTCTTGCTCAGGACTAGTCCTCAAACTTCTCTTAAGCAAGCAGAGACTGTCAATATAAGAATATACACTGTCACTGCAGCTTTTTTGTTTGTTTGTTTGTTTGTTTGTTTTTTGGGGGGCTGGGAACAGCTGTTCTCTGTGCTCAAGTACTGCCTGCAGTTGTGGCAGTCTCTGCTGCTGGGCAGCTGGTTGTATCCCATGGAGCAGGCTGTAACAGGATGTGAGGGTTACCTCTGAAGCCTCAGTCTTAACATGAGCAGGATGATTTGCCACTCCTGCCTGCAAATCTCTGGGAATGTGGAGGTTTCTAACTTCTAGGCTTGTTACTCCAGTTGTGTTTATCCAAAGCAATGTGGGCAGCCGGTCGAGGGAGGTGATTCTGTCTCTCTGCTCTGCTCCTGTGAGATCCCTCCTGCAGTGCTGTGTCCAGTTGCTGGGCCCTAGCATGGGAAGAACGTGGACCTGCTGGAGTAAGTCCAGAGGAGGCCATGAAGATAATCAGGGGGCTGGATCACCTCTGCTGTGAAGACAGGCTGAGGGGGTTGGGGTTGTTCAGCTCATAGAAGAGATGCCTCTGGGGAGACCTTATAGCACCTCCCGAAACCTAAAAGAGGGCTCTCAGAGAGCTGGAGAGGGACTTTTGACAAGGGCATATAGCGATAGGACAAATGGTAACGGATTTAAGCTGACAGGGGTAGGATTAGATTAGGTTATTAGGAAGGAATTCTTGACTGTGAGAGTGGTAAGGCACTGGAACAGGCTGCACAGAGAAACTGTGGCTGCCACATCTCTGGAAGTGTTAAGGGCCAGGTTGGACAGGGCTCTGAGCAACCTGGTCTAGTGGAATGTGTCCCTGCCCATGGCAGGGGGGTTAGAACTGGATGATTTTTAAGGGATGATCTCCCTTCCAACCCAAACTATTTTGTGATTCTGTCATCCTGTTGCAAAGTGAGGTTGCCGTGCTGGGTCTCCAGGGTGCAGCAGGTCTGTGAACATGGAGATAGTGCTCCCTCAGGGCATCCTCACACTGCTTGCCCAGCCCTGTGACCAAGGCGGGAGCCAGGGCCTGTGCTGGGGTCCCAGCTGGGCCATAGCCCTGCGCTGTGGCGGTGCAGTGCCAGCTCTCCTGCTGCTCACCCGGTGCGAGGAGAGAGCCCGAACAGCGTGGAAACAAAAGCCCTGAGGAGAGGAGCCAGGAGGCTCTTGCCCACCGGGAAGCATGTGCCAGCCCCCCGGAGCCGCCTGGGGCTGCAGGCAGTGTGTTGGCCATGGGCTGGCAGGCGGGAGGAGGCAGCTGCTGGTGGGGAGCTGAAGCAGCGAGCATTCGGGTGCCGCGGCAGCAGCTGCTTTCTGCGCCGACCTCTCAGCAGCCCCACTCCTGCGGGAAAGGAGACAGGTCCTGCTCTGAGTCAGGCTTGCCACAGCCCACATCAGTCAGAGGCCTGAGTTTTTTGGGGTTTTTGGTTAGGGTTTTCTTTTTTTCTGTGGATATTTAGGTATATTCCTGCTCACTCTTGTTTTTCTTCTCTCTTCACGTGGTCAGAAAGATGGGGTAGGCTTCCAGGATTAATCACTTGCTGCTTTTCTGCCCCTGTTGTCTTGCATTTCCCAGGCTGATGCTTGGCTTTTTCTGTGTAGTGCTGGTGTCTTGCAATGTTCTTGATCCTGAAGCTCCTGGGCACATAGCATAGCTACTCTCCATCTCTTAGCTCTGGTGCACGTTTAGCCTGGTGCCTGCTGTCACCACTGTGGAGGGTCAGAGTGAAGCACAGAGTTGATGTAGAGTTTGCAGGCAGGAGTACACATTTTTTGTAGTGATTAAACTTCTGCTTCCAATGCCTCAGCATCTTTGCATGGGAAAGCCTGCAGTTCTTTGAGATAAGCTTCCTGTGTTTTTTTCTTCCATCCTTTCAGTATTTGCGTCCTTCTCCAGATCTGTGAGTTTTTCATTCTGTTGTAGTTTTTCTGCACGCAGCTGTTTGTTCCATTTGCACTCACCAGAGCTCCTCACTGTTGCTTTCCATCTTTTCCATCTTTTTTTTTTTTTTTTTTTTTTTTTTAGTAAGTGATTAAGTAGGTAATGATGGTACTTCTGTATTGGAATTGCGCTTTTCACGTGCTACTTAGTTGGGAACCTGAGAGTTAAACACTCCTTACTTCATGCTGTCTACAGAGTTGGAAAGACAGCCTTGCATCCATAGGCTCAGCCTACGACTCAGTGCCTTCCTTCAGTATTGCAAAGCCTGAAAAAGTTAAATGATTTTTGCTGAACAATCTGCACATCATGTGTCCCATAAATTCCCTGACATCTGCTTGGCAAGCCGTGGTATGTGTCTTTTTCTAGAAAGTGGCTCAAAAGAAGTGAGGGATTTCTGTTTTCATCCTTAATCTAGAAAGCCTTCTGTGAGTTGCTTTCACAGATCTATTTAAAGGAAGACTAAAGTGTGAAACTGCCCACCAAGAGGATTCTAGATTTTATTTTCTGTTCTACAAACTGGTTCCAGACTGAATCTCTTTAAGTAAGGGTGTCTCTCCTCTAAGTGCCTGCTTATTTGCTCCTGCCATCTCTTCTGTTCTGAAAGTAGCATCACTTCAGAGACTTCTCAGAGCAAGGAAGCCTCTTACAGGTTCTCAGAGTTTTTTCCATATCTTCTCTTGGTGGTGTGGTGTTTGGCTGAAGTGTCCCTTCCTTTACAGCAACCTTTAATTTTTCTGCAGAGGATTTGGTTCTGAGGTCACCTCAATTCTCCTCTCAAGGGAAATTCAGACTATAAAAAGTCAACTTTCCTGTCCTTGTTTTGTTGTAAGCCTGCTTGCACTCTGAAAAAAACCCCAGACCTAACCATGCTTTTTGCATGTGGCCCAGATTGTGTGATCCAGCTTGTTGGAGCTAACCCCCAGAAAAAACCAAAGCCATGCCAGTATCCTGCCACAGGCAGCAGAGCACTGGCCTTATTGTCTCAATGTCCCAGAACATCTCACTTCTGAATGGAGTTCTTGAGGAAAAAACCATCTGATTGCTTTTTCTGCAAAATCCCTGTGCTTTCTGATAGAGAGCTTGCACAGAGCTTCTGTAGGGATGGCTCCTTGAGTAGTCTTTCTTCTCTTGGCTTGTTTTTGATGCCGCTGAGATGTTCCCCATCTTACGGCTGTCTTGGGGCTAAGCTCAGCATTCAACCTGTGCTGTCCCATTAAAATCTGATCCATGCTCCCACCTTTCTTCCTGTCCCCTTTTCCCTCGCCATCCCTGTGTCTGCACTTACACCCCGCTGAGACAAGCTGGGCTGGGCTCAGGCTGCTGGAAGAGTTGGTTCCCCTTCAGATCAGGCAGTCCTAGGTAAGGAGGCGAGTTTCTCCCTGCAGCTGTTCTGCTCTGCCTGTGGTGGCTGGGCTGTGGCACTGCCAAGCTGGCCTGGCACGCATCCCCAGGGCCCTGGTGCTGCCTGGCACCTGTGTGGGGCATTTCATTCAGGGATTTTTATTAAAGCCCGATAACCGTTAGCGTAGCGTCAACGGGCGGGATGCTGTTTACAGTTTGGATGTGGAACGCTTAAAATATTAATGATTTGAAAATGTAATTGTAGATCTCTTAAGCAGTCGAGGAGCTTGTGTTAAGTGCTAGCAATGCATTTTCCTTTTAACGCACCATGCGATGTGTAATGCCTTTCCTTCCCATTTAGGCTTGCCCATGTTCCCGGTGTCTCCGCACATGAAGAGCCTTTCATCCACCAATGCAAACAGCAAAAGGCAGGCTCAGCCAAGCTGTACTCCAGCCTCGAGGTTGGCTGCCAAACAGCAGAAAATTAAAGAAAGCCGGAAGACAGATGGGCTGTACACAGACGAAGAGGAGGATTTCCAACACGCATCTCTGCTGCCGAAACACAGCGAGTGTGAGAAGCCATCAGGGAAACGTCAGTGTAAAACAAAACACTTGGCACTGCAGGAGAGGAGAAGGAGGTCATCTCTGACAGGGGATGACACCACAGATATCGAAAATGCTGAAGATAAGGTATCTTTATTTAGACTTAATTGTCCACCGGCCTCTGAGAAGGCAGAGGCAGATTGCTTAAAACTAACGCACGGTCGTGCATGCAGGGTAGCGGGGATTGCGTTCAGATTTGTCTGTGGATGCTTTGCACATTTCGTGTTTGCTTTTCTTAACCTTAGTTGAAGGCACCGTTGCAGGGGTGAAACATCCTTGTGTTTAAAAGCTGGAGCGGGTCTTCCTTTAAAAATTAAATACGGGTAGAAAAGTGTAATTCCTTGCTGACAAAATACAATCCCATCCCTGCACTGTGCAAACAAAGATAAAACTCCCCCCACCGTCGTGGTTTTGACAGGTGACGGTAACGAGGAAAGTCAGGAAGCGACCGGAGCCGAGCTCGGACTGCGACTCGTCGCCGGCCAAGCCGTACGAGCAGAAGGCGTACGAGCGGCTGCAGCAGGCGCCCGCGCCGCTGCCGGCCCCACCGCCCGCGCCGCTGCCCCTCGCCAGCCCCCCGCCGGACACCACCCCCAGCCGGCCCATGCCGCCCGAGGCGCGGCGCCTCATCGTCAACAAGAACGCGGGGGAGACGCTGCTGCAGCGGGCGGCACGCCTGGGCTATGAGGTAAGGCTCCCCCGGCGCCCTGGGGGATGATGGGTTTTTTATTTTCATTTCAAAAGTTTAAATTCTCTTCCCGGTTTTGTAGATGGAAATTCTGCGAATTAGCGGCTTTCGGTTGGGTCGTTCGAACTTGTAGCCCCTGTTCCCCTGCTGCTTTCCCTTCCCTGGCGTGTGGGGTTTGGAGGCAGGTTGCTGTGGGAATGACTCCCCACCGCTGCTGGGTCAGCTGGCAGGGTGAGCAGCATCCCGAGGGAATGAGCAAAGGGTAAAGTTTTATTGGTAACCCTCACTTCCCTTTAAATATAAACCATCTGCAAACATAACCAATGTCTTTTATTTTTTTTTTCCCTCCCAAGTAATCTTTATGGTGATCTTTAATGAGCTGTATGTTTTCTGCTTTTGTTGTTTGTGAAGAGCGTGTAGTTTAGGAGAAGGGTTTTATTTTTGTTCTTCTCTCCAAGGAGTATCTGGTATGTGACACAGGATGTAGCACTTGGAGTGTCCTCTTGCATGATCAGACGCATCATAGGAGCACTCTGCATGCTTTATACTCCGCCTCTGGAGCTGCTTGGTGTAGCTGGAACAATGTTGCCTAATGAAAGGGGCCCCCTGTTGCTACAAAAATCAGAAACCGATGAATCCCTTAGCTCTGCCGTTTTGAAGCACGCTTTTATTGGGGAAATATGGGCATGTAGGTATGAGCGTCGTTGCTGCTCCATTTCAGATCTGGTGCAGAGGTGTTTCATTGCAGAGAGTGACTGCTGCCCTCGGCATGGCTGCAGGGTTTGCTGTGCTGCTGAGAGGGCTGCTTGGACCTTGGAGCTGGGCTTGAGCCCCATGTGGGAAGGTGGCATCAGCCCAGCTGCAGGTGGGGCCAGCCCAGCCTTGGGGATTTGCTGAAACCTTGAAATGCCCTTTGGATAGCTGGAGAGAGCTTTGTGTGGAGGAAGGCCTTGTCCAGCTCTGGAAGGCAGGGTTTATTGGAAAGGTTTTGTTTACTTTAGACAAAGGCTTCTCCTGAGCCAGGGCACTTCAGCTCTAGCTGGGAGAGGTGGTTGTTACAACATTGCCATTGTATTCTCCATAATTTAAATGGTTTAATTTTCTGTGGGTCCAAAATGACAATGTGTGGTAGCATGTGCTCCAAGCTATTGGTGTGTATTTTCGTCCTGCATGGGGTCTGTCAGGGTGAGTATGCTCGGGCACTTGGCTGTCTGTGCCCAGCATCTCTGCTGAGCACAGCTCAATGGGAGCAGCTCCCCAACTTAGTGATGGGCTGATGTTTTATTCAGGCAGAGGCCCAGGGCTCTCCACTTGCCTTGATAGCAGGAGCTCTCTGCTCTCAAACTGGCTGGTTGCAGAAAGCTGGGGATACCCAGGCTCACCAAGGTGTGGGTAACATTATGTGCCACCATGCCATTCCCATTATCAGCTGGTTGGGGATTTTTCATATTCTGACTTGAATTCACCCAAAAAGTTCGAGTGAGCAGCACCATGTTTTTAATAGGCTTTTGGCTTGATTGTTCAGGTGGTGTTGACCGTGCAGCAGTTGGTTCCATTGCTGGAATGTAGGGCAGGGAAAGAGCCCAGTCCATGCCCCCAGACTGCTGCCAGAATCTGATGTTGTCTGTGTTTTTCAAGGCTCAGAGTGATGAGTGGCTGTGCCACCCTGTTGGAGCTGTGTTTGGCCCACGGTGAGCTGTGATAGTTTGATCATCCATGGAAGCTCCATAGCTGAGGGGTTTTTCTTGGGGGTGTTGAGACTACTGCTGTTAGTAGAAAGCTTAAAATTTCCTCTGTCTGGACAAAGAATGAGAATGATCAAGAAGTAAGAAATTCCTCTATGTAAAAAAAGAAAAATCTGGATGAGTCAAGGTAATATGCTGGTCTGTGACCTGTGGCGAGTACATAGGTCAGTTTCTCTCCCCCCTGTTAGCAGGGCAGCAACCTCTGGTGGGCACATGGGGGTTCCCTGGCTGCTGCGGTGGCAGCCTGGCGGCCCTGTGCCAGCTCAGTGGCAGGAGAGGCAGATGAGTTTGCATCATCAGGGCCACAGCTTGCAGAGGGAGCCGAGTGCTGATTCAGGACTCGGAGCTGGAAGCGGCTGGCACCGCAGGGCACCACCGAGCCCTGGCAGGAATGCCGTGCTGCCCTGAGAGCAGATGAGCTGTGCCTGCCCCTGGCAGCCTGCCTGCCTTTGCAGCAGGGATGCCCTGAGGCTGTGCAGAGATCCCACTCCAAACCCTTCAGCACGCAGAGGTGCTGGCAGGCTGTGTGCATCACTCCTGGACCCACGGGGAGCCCAAATGCTGCGAGGCCATGAGCCTCTGTCCTGCTCTCAGTCCCACGATGCAGATGTGCCCCCGAGGACGGCAGGAAGCAGGACACAAGCAGATACGGTTCTATGTGTAAAGCTGACCTGAGTGTGAAATGTCGAAGGACGAGTGTGGCGTGTGTCTGGTCAGATAAATTGCAGGGCTACAGCCAGCAAGGCTACTTAAAGACAGTGCAGCAAATGGTCTTTGGCCCTGGAAATCCCTGATGAAGCTGGTGGGAAGCTCTGCCTTTCCCTTCCTGTGCTTCTGCACCAGGCCATGCTTCAGCAGGATGTTACGAACCCACCCCTGAATCTGTTCTGTTTTCCCCATTTGAAACAAATGACTTGAGATAATGGTAGTCTTAAAACTGTAATTTACTTTTTGTGAAGAGGGAATTACAGGGAGCGTAGAGTCTTTTTGGGAAAAAAATTACAAAAGGCTTGTGTAATGAATTTGATGTGAGAGGAAACACTGGCTGTCTTTCTGCCTCATATTGCTTTTTGGTGTGTGTCTGAATGTGCTGGCTTTGGCTGGGGTAGGGTTAATTTTCTTCACAGTGGTTGGTATAGGGCAGTGTTTTGGATTTGTGCTGAACACAGTGATGATAATATAGGGATGTTTTTGTTATTGCTGAGCAGGGTTTACACAGAACCAAGGCCTTTTCTGCTTTTCCTGCTGCCACGCTGGAGTGGAGACTGGTGTGCATGGGAGGCTGGGGGGAGACACAGCCAGGACAGGTGACCCAAACTGCCCAAAGGAATATTCCAGACCACGTGACATCATGGCTCAGTGTATAAAGTTGGGGTGGAAGGTGGGGGACGTTTGGAGTGATGCTGTTTTTCTCCCCAAGTCACCGGTANTGAGTGAGTGAGTGAGTGAGTGAGTGAGTGAGTGAGTGAGTGAGTGAGTGAGTGAGTGAGTGAGTGAGGCTGCCTGGGCCTTGGCTGCTGGCTGGGGTGAAGCCATGACAGTGGACTTGGAAAGTTCCCTCATTAGTTTGTTATTAAATCCTTCCTGGGAAGGCAGTGAAATGAGCGGAGTGTGTGGTGTGTGACAGGGTGTTTAAACACACAGGGCAGGCAGGGCTTATCCAGGCACGGGGAGTTCCCAGTGTCACTGCCACAGGAGCAGGAGCTCTGGAGCACCATCCTGCCCCTGCACAGCTCCCGCGGGACTCCTGCATCCTGCCCAGGAATGGACATCACTTCAGGGGTTTGGTGTGGTGCTGGGGGGAAGTGTTAAGGCTCAGCATATAATGCCTGACCCAAGGGCTCTGTTTCAAGTTTGGATGTGCTTCTTGGGGCCCAGGGAATGCTGACCTCTTCCCCTGGAAAAGGAATTCATAAGAAGGGCAGCTCCTTGCCGATGAGGATGGACCATGCATATGTGCATACTTCGACGTTGCTGTTTGCAGCTTGGCTAGGAAACTGCGAGCAGCAGAGGTGGAGGTGTCTGGTTATGTTCTAGTTTGACTCTTTGCATTAACTGTGAGTGATTTTCAGAATGCTGGTTTAAATAGAGCACCTGAACAGACAGTTGTCCTGCGGCACTCTCACAGCCTTCCCCAAACCTTAGCGAGAAGTGCTTGTGAAACCAAAAATGTGTTTGTGGCACCACATGTTCCCGTATTTGGCAATGGTGGCTAATTTTTTTGTAAATTGAATAAATCATGTTAAAAAAAAGTTAATGAGGCATTTAATTAATTAACAATGTAGAGTTTTATGGTCTTTATGGTTACATTTTGTGGTTAATGACATTCTTCTTATAGCCTCTTAACACAGAATTGCCCAACAAAATTAGCTTTTTTGTCCAGTAGTAGGTATTCCACCCTAGAACAAGCCTTTCCTTTTTACAAAAATAGATGAAACATCTTTTATTTTGAGTTGCAAAGTCTATTTTAAATGGTAACTGCATGCTAAAAGTGGAGCTGAATACAGCATCTGCTTCTTCTACCTATATCCATCTGCTAATTTGCCTGGCAGGGTGGTCTGGTTTTGAAGGAAAATACATACCTCCGGAGTATAATTTTGCACAGCCCTTTCTTACGGGCTTGAGCATGTGCAGGGTAAAGAGCATCCATTCTGGGCTGATTTTTGGCCTTTGGGCTGATTAGCAGGAGTGTTCAGAGCCCCTCTTTGGTGAGAAGTTGTGGGACTGTGGGGTCCTGGGTTAAACTGGTGGGTGATTGGGGTAGGTGGGTGCATCCCCCGTGGCAGGTGGAGGGGATGCTCTGGAGCCTGGGACAGGCAGCTCATTAGCTCTCAGCTCTAGCCTGGTTGGTGAGGGCCTGCTAAAAGAGCAGCTTCATGCTGTATCCTGGATACCAGCTCTCGAGTCAGGTGTACCCAGAGCACAGATTATTGCGGGCTTTCCAGTTTATTTTGAAACGGAAGAATAAATGCGCTGCGCCCGACATCGTTTTATTCTCCTGTTTTGGCAAAACAAGGACTTGCCTCCTCCGTGCCGTATCTGGCTTTGCAAGGATGCCACTAAAATGCAAAATTAATGGTTTACCACTAATCTGGGAACGTGGGGGCTATTTTATGCATTGAACATCTCTTAGAAATGTGTTTTGTTTTGCCTTCTTTTGCATCCGACACAAGTCAAGGAAGACTTGCACCATCCTAAATTTTCAGTTGAGTGATGAAGCGGTCATTGTTCCAAGGCTGCACGGCAGAACTGAGTCTGGCCCGGGCTCTGGAGCGTGGTGTATTTGACTGCAAGATGAATTGTGTTAAATTCACAGGGCTTCCTGCGGCGCCGGGCTCGTTATTGGAACCTGGCTCCTGCCTTTACTTCTGCATGCAGAAAACTGGGGTGGGTGAAAATGGGATTTCCCCAATCTCGATAGAGCCGGGCTGCTTTTTGTTTGCTGATAGCAAACCATCCTTTGTGTGTCTCAAATGTGTTTTGTTTCGGGTCACGCGCTTTTTCTTTTTAAAATCAAACTGACATTGACTGTGCTGCTGTTTCACTCGCAGAATTTTCTGTTAAAAAAATGCAGATGTAAGAGTAACAACCTTCCCACTAGCTTTACGTGTAGAAGTTCTCAGAAGTGGAACATTGTGAGTTTTGTCTGTGAAATTTTTGTGTTCTCCCTCTGTGACAGTTCCTGATGTTGTGGGTTACAGGGTCCTGCAGGGCATGGAGCTCTCAGTGTCACTTTGCCCAAATTAGTCTGCTCAGGGAAGTCATGGTCTCTGCTATGTCTCCTGAACAGACAGGACTGTCAGCAACTCCTCCTTTTATTTTCCTTTTGACCCACCTATCTCATGGAGGGTAACTTAGCATATCATAGGGGTTTTGTCTTTAGCCCCTTTCCTTCAGGCAAAGAAATCGCACATTTACACAGCAAGAAATAACTCGACGTTCATCTGTTTTCCTTCCTGTTTCCAGGAAGTGGTTCTGTATTGTTTGGAGAGCAAGGCGTGTGATGTGAATCATCGTGACAACGCGGGTTACTGTGCCCTGCACGAGGCCTGTGCCAGGGGCTGGCTGAGCATCGTGCGGCATCTGCTCGAGTACGGCGCGGACGTCAACTGCAGCGCTCAGGATGGAACCAGGTTAGCAGCACCCTTGGCCCAGCACCGGCTCATCTCTGCCTCCCTTCCCTCTGTGCCTCTCCTTCCCCCTCCCCTTGTCCTGCCTCCCCACCCTGAGACGCTCAGAGGAGGTAACGCTGTGCCTTGCTGCTGGTCCTTGGGCAGAGGCGCGCAGGACGCCGTGACCTCCTCTGCTCTCTGGTTAATAAAGCAGTGGGGGCACGCTTCTGTTGTGACTTGAGTTCGGGGTAATTTGTTTTTTCTTCTGGGAATTTCAATAAGTTGTGCTTTGGTTGGTTTTTGTAAGTCAGTGGAATTGCCAGCTGCAGGGCAGGAAGGAGTGATACTTGAGCTGCAGCCCTGCTCATGTGCCCTCCAGGTCCTTTGAGTTGTGCCAAAAGAGTGGAGTTTGCCTTGTTAGCAGGGTTACTTTTGAGAGCACTTCAGGCTTTTGTGGCGATCGGGTGTGCGAACCCTGTATATGCTGTATAAAAATGTTGTTTGCTGAACTGTTAAACTATCTGCTCATTTGATATTTTGGATTTACTTTTTTCTTCTTTTAATCCCGAATTAGCCTTTTTTTAGTTTCCTTCACAGAATAGTAGGGGTGCTTATTTCCTGTGCTGGCAGAATAGATAGCAAGCTTTTCTTTTTAGCTTTGTGGAGAAAAAAAATGCTGCTCCAGACCGTTTTTTAAGCTTCTTGTGTATCTCCTAAAGCACCTCTTTGACCACCTCTGCGAGGCTGACCTTGGGGTAACTTGTCCTGAGCATATGCAGAGCTTTATTCAGGCTGTGCATTTCGGGGACAGGTCGCTTTGTATTCTGTGAATCTCCTGCAGCTTGTTATCTTAAATGGTTTATCGCCTTCCCTATCACCATCCAAATAGCCAGGGAGGTAAAATTAGCGTAACTAAGAGCCTGCTTCTTTTGTTTTTAAGCTCTTTATTTATTAACTTGGGAAGGGAGGAGTCAGGAAAACAAAAAGAGGTCTGGTTGGGATGGTCCATTAAAAGTTCATGATGGTCCATTGTTCCCGGCCCATCACCAGCCCATCACAGCCCAAAGGAAAGCTTTTTGGAGAAACATTAAAACCCCGACTGGGTTGTCTGATTCCTCCTCTGTCGCCCACGTCTTTGTAAGAGTTCTGAGCTCTCCGGGCTGACAAACAGCCTCGCATTTTCTGCTGCCTTCAGCTTTATTACGTGACCTGTGCAACAGCGGTGAGTTACCGTAAAAAGAATCCTAAATTATTTTTGTCTCACTCGCTGGAATAACCTATATAGAAAATTATCCCTCGGAAGTGTCTGAGCAGTCTTAATCACCCACCAGTTCAGAGTCCACCTTTGATTTCTAGTCACAGACGGAGCTGATTTTCAAGAAAGAAACTTGGCCAGTGTACCCTGAAAAGTTGTTTTTAGGAAAATGGATTTTAGAAATTAACATAATGATGATCTGATCATAGATGGTAATGTCAGAACTCGGCGTGCTGTTGCCTCTCTTTTCTGAGGGCAGACTTACTTTTCATTTGGAAAGCTGCCCAACAGACAGCAAGAATCCAAAGCACAACTAATATACAGAGGAAAGATGGTCTAAGTTGGGCAGGACAGAGAGCAGAAGCTTCTGTAAGGAACTTTGGATCTGTGTAATGCGTTGCCTTTTGGCAGGATCAGACTTCTCTGTCTCTGTAGAGTAAGTCAAAACATTCATAAGACAAGTCCCATTTCTCTCTTAAAGGTTTTTCTCCTTTAACTTTTAGGAGGAAAGATGTGTCAGTCTTCCTCAGCTGTGTTGCTTTTAAACTTCCAGAAAATGTTCAATCCTTAGAAATACAGTAAAGTCTTAAAAAGAACAGCAAAACCCTCCCCCCCCACCTTCCACAAAACTCAAAAAGCACACCATCGAAGACTTGTCCTTCTCCCCTGCTTCTTTAATGACTGAAAATGCATTTTTTCTTCTCCCCTCTGCCACCTCACTTATCTAAAGGTACTTTTTGGTCCTGCTGTGGAAGCTCTCAAGCCTGCAGACAGTGGCAGTGGATGTGTGTAGTTCTGTTCAGCCTGTTGATGTAAAAGCAGCACAGAGGAGTGATGTAACTGTGATGCAACTGCGTGTGCTGTATGAGCACAGCTGTGGTAGTGAGGCAGCTTGGGAGGTCACCTGCAGCTCTGGGCTCTGTTCCGTGCTGCCTCTGCCATCAGCTTTTTGGGGGACACTCTGAAAAGTTGTGGCTGGTGAGGATGTGACTTTGGTGTGTACAGGATGTCCGTGTGAGTGTGAAGGATGCAGGAAAGTCCTGTCAAGTCTGTGCATCTCTCGGTCCTGTCTGAAGTGCTGGAGGTGCTCTGATCAGCGTGGTGGCTTTGCATGTGTGTGTTTTGGGATGAGGCAGGCGTTCAGCCTCTCCTTCCTGATAGCATCAGAAACCTCGGTGAAGCCAGAAACAAAGGGCCGGACTGGTGTAGGGGCAAAGAGGGACAGTGTTTGTGGGTGTAGGAATGGTGCAGTCCTTCCCTTCACCCCAGCTCGGCAGAGGATGTCCCTCTGCCCTATTCACAGCACATCTGGCCAGGCTAAGTGTGGTGGGTCTGGGATGTTTTTCCCCTTAAACTCTGTGCTGATAGACCACATGCAGTGCCTGCAGACCCTGAATACACAAGCACTCTGCTGCTCAATTAGTGCCTAATCAAAGATTATTGTAGAACCCGGAGATCTTTAAGACCTGTCTCCGAGGTGCTGCAGTCACTAAGGGCTCTTAATCGTCTTACCTATAAATAATAATAGACCGTGCTTAAGAGGTGAGAGCTTCCCTTCCCTGACAGGACCCCAGTAAGTGCAGTAGCTCGGCGAGGGGTGTTCGAACTGACATTAGCAAGGCTGTTTGCCGCGTGTATTTGCTCTTATCTCGCTGCTCTTCTCCTCTTACCTCTGCAGCCGAACCTGTGCCATTATAGAAACAAAGCCACATGCCAAAAACACAGACATCCCCTGCCTGTTAGCGAGAGTTCCACGTTGCTTCAGAGTTCGATCGCTAGATTCTCTCTCTGCAGCCAGTTTTGCTGTATCCTTCCCGCTGGCAGCTGATGAGCTCAGCCTTTTTTATTTTTTTTCCCTGCGAGGACCATGCCAAGATGGCTCTCTTCCTGTGTCCTTTCAGCTGGTCTTGGCAGAGCCATACCTTCCAGCAGCTAATCGCGTTAAAGAAGAGTCAGCCTGCGTAGCTGCCCTCCTGCAACTCGTGCCTTGCCTCTTCCGTGGGGCAGCCTTGCGTAACGGAGCGCACGGAAATCAAAAACAAAACGCCAAAATATGGCACCACTCGGCGGGCTGCAAGGCCTCTTACTGCAGTGAGGAGAATTCTGGTGGTGCCTGAAAGGCTGAGAGCAAACCCTGACTGGTCTAAATAGTTTATAATTTTGGTGGTGGAATGATAAACCCCCAGTGAAATGTTTTCCTAACTCTAGTGGCAGTAAAAATAGTAGGAAGAATTCGGCAGTACACAAGAGAGGGTTGAGATGTGTGTCTTTTGTAGGATATTGCAGCTCTCGAATGTCCCCAGATCCTTCTGGGGCCTTTTGAAGGGTTTGTTTTAGAAACGAGCTGTGCTACGTTAACTGTACCATTAGGGATAGAGAGTGTTTATTTCCACGATGCTCAGGGTGGAAGAGATTGTATGGCAGAGCAGCCCAGGAGAGGACTCCCAGGGATCTTCTTTTATTTTCACATCTGAAAAAGTTGCCTATTCCAGTAGTTGCTTTTGCATCCTACAAAGAGGATGGTTAAGCTCTGCCAAGACTGAAGAATACTCCCTCCTCTGCTGGCCCTGCTGGGAGAAGCAAACAAATAGCTGTGCCTTTGCATGGTCCCGCCCGTGAGCTTGCCAAGAAGCTGTTCTAGCCAGTAAAAGAATCTGTCAGTGCTCTGTTTTGCCCTTTTCTCCCTTAACTTATCTATGGGGAATCTCCTTCC
>VXBQ01012727.1:293-33267 GCA_013400175.1 Phainopepla nitens | reverse complement strand
CAGAAATTGCATTTTAGGTTTCATGGAACATTCACTATGAGACAGCTGTGCTGAAGGAAGGAGAACATTTAACCATGGCTGTGGCTTTTAAATCCAGCAGAGACTGGCTGTTCCTTCAGAGCCAGAGAGAATCCAGCTCCAGCAGGAGCCCTGATCCCTTTGAAGTGCAGGGACACGCTGCTTTATCTGAGCACTAACTTTGCATGCAAACTTGCTCTGGTTTTTAAAAGGCTTTTTTTTTTTTTTTTTAATGTTTCCCCAGCCAAATAGATAACGAAAAGGAAAACATTCATTTCTGGCAATTGACATTATTAGGTCAAAGTGGTTTTGAAGCTTTTTTTTTGTAGGTTGTGTTGTTAAATAACAAATTTGCTGTGCTCTAGAGCTGGTGGTGTGTGCTTTTATGAGAAGAGTTGATGAGAACTAAATTTCTGGCTGGAGATGTTGTCATGTACTGCGTTTGGAAGATTAATTCATCAGCTCCCAGTGTTTGTGGAGAAAAAGGTGACCAGATGCTTATCACTGGAAGCATTTTAAGGCATTATTAAGACTGGGAGGAGTGTTAATGTTTCCATTTAAGCACTGCTGGTGCCTGTGGCAGGTGTGCAGTGATATGCTTCCTTAGCTCGTGTTCCCTCCTGTGCTCGTCTGTGGCTCAGGGCCTTTCAGATGATGGGAATTAATAGTTCACAATGGATTTCTCTGACATTTATTTGCACAGTCCCTTTGTACCTGTGTAAATCCTTGGCATTTATAGCTTGATGTGGCAGAACCTAACCATGCACTGCATGGACAACTGTCTGTGGATTGTTGTGAGGAACTCAGCTGATAAATTTGCTTATCTGCAGGCACAAATCACTGTGGGTATAAAAGAAGCCAGTGCTTTTATTAAATTTACCCGTGGAGGCTCAGGTGTCAGTGGGCTGGTGCCTGTCTGTAGTGCTGCTGGTGGTGAGTGACTCCTTGCAGAACTTGTGGGTTTGGGTTTATTTTTATCTGATTTATTTGCACTGCTGCATCCTAGATGACGTGTCACTTAAACGTGGTTTGAAATCATTTGGTATCAAAACTGTCAGTTGTATTTTTTGCTGACTTCAGTCGTTTCTTTGTATTGTTTTGGGTTTGTAGCTTACATGTGGCAGTGTTTTGGTGTTGTAGGAGGACACAAACAGCTGGAAATACATCCATAGATTAAAAAAAAACCCCTTGAAACCACCTATGGACCTCTCATAGCTCAGTTTTTAACAATGAAATTGTGCTCCTGACATGAAATCTTCTTCTACAGGAACTTTTTAGCCTGCTGAATTTCAATGCTTTGAAATCTAGATTTTATCATAAGTTATCTTTGCTATTAAGCTGACTTTCCCAGAAAAACTCGATCTTAAAATTTAAAATTAATTTACCTGTTTGGTTTTTTTTTTTTAGCTTTACCAACAGGGCCGTTTGTGCCAGCTGGGTAGTGAATTTTGTGAACTAGAAGTTTTTGCAAAGGTGCTACGAGCTTTAGATAAAAGGTGAGTATCTTAATGGATCAATAATTCTCATTTCAACTCTCAGTCTTTCCATCTAGAGATGCTAAAAAAAGGCTCAAACAAGAAAAATGAATTATGCAAACCCCCCGCAGCTGCTCATCCCCAGAGGTGTGTGCGCAGAGTCCCTGGAGTGGCAGTCCCAGCACCCATTTCCTGCTGGTTGAGCAAATCCCGAGGCGTGCCCGGCTGCAGGCCGTCAGTGTCAGTGGGTGGTGGTACAGAGGTTGCCTGCTTTAGATGGATTCTTTGTAACGCGGCGAGTTTGCGCCTTCAGGCGCCGCCCGTGGCAGCGTGCTGTTAATGGAGCCATCGCCGCTCCTCGGCGCTGCTGGGGACGGGCGTTTGGGGCCCGCGGGCAGCTTGTGTCTGCCTGCCCCCGCAGGGTGTCCTGTGGAGACCTTTGTGTGCCCCGGCTTTGTGCTGGATCACCCGACACTGAGCCGTCGGGGCTTGTACTCATCTGCCTCGGGTTTGAGGAGGTTTGGGCCTCATTTCCCTCCTTGGAATTCAGGAGAGCCAACTGACTGCTTTCAGACCTTCCTGTGTAACCCAGCCCTGCTTCTCTTGGCTGCAGGCATCTGCTCCATCACTGTTTCCAGGCTCTGATGGACCATGGAGTCAAGGTTGCTTCTGTCCTGGCCTATTCCTTCAGCAGACGGTGCTCCTACATTGCAGAATCAGATGCTGCTGTGAAAGAAAAAGCAATCCAGATTGGCTTTGTTTTAGGTAACTGCTGCTCGTGGGCTCTGTGCTTTCTACCCTGCAAGCTTCACTTAATCTAACATGAATTTCTTTTCTGTTAAAGATGGGCCTTTTAAAGAACTGTGTGTTTTGGAATGGAAGTTTTAGAAAACTACTTAGTGTCTTAAATATATTGGGTTTTAATATCTAAGAATGTATAGACGTTTTAGTTCAAACAGTTTAGGTTTAAAATTGGTTTGCAGATGTGATGAGGAATTTGCATGATTTTAGTTTGGTTTGGTTTTTTTTTCTGAGAGAAGTTGGTAGGAAAACTCTGTAATACCAAAAAACCATCCTAAACCAAAGCATTATTTCCTTCAGCTGCAGGAGAATTCTCCTCTTATATTTCATCCTTTCCAGGTCAGGAGGGTTTGACCTTGACAGGATTTCTGTCTGTAGAAGCAGGTCTATGAAATAAGTGATCATATTGCAAGACCTGAGCAAACCCTTTTTCTCTTAAAAACGTGCTTTGCTCTTCAAATTGCTGTTTGTTGCTGATCTTTGCAGGGGGGTTCCTGTCAGATGCAGGCTGGTACAGTGATGCTGAGAAGGTTTTCCTTTCCTGCCTTCAGCTGTGCACCCTCCACGATGAGATCCTTCACTGGTTCCGTGCTGTGGAGTGCTGTGTGAGGTGAGCTCCCCCTGAATTCCCAGGAAACCTCGGAGCCATCCAGCTCCAGATGCTCCTTTAGTGTTCTGCTGCACCAAAACACTTGCCTGGCTAGAGCTGAAGATCAGGAGGTGCTTGTTTTACACTAATCCCTGGATTTTCAGCTTCTAAGTTGGCAGCAGAGTACAATGGATTAAAAAACCCAATGTTTTGCTGTCCTGTGTAATCTCTCGTGGGTAACTCTGCTGGATGATGAGTGGTCCAGTTCTTGTTTTCCCAAGGATTTCTGCACGTGAAGGAAGGTTCTGTGTTGGACTTTGCTGAAGTTCTGTTTACTACAAAGAGAATTTGCAAATGCAAATTGTATAGATACAGTTGAGCAGAAATAAGAGCAACACTTACCTTTCCTGATTCCAGACCCAGTGAGTTCTCTTGCTCCAGGCTGAGCTCTGGAACTGGGTAAAGATCTGGATGTCCAACTCTTGTGGGCACCTCCAGCCACAGCTGAAACCATTTGGGAAAGGTTTTTATTTTGCTGCTAGAGTTTTGAAGCTGCCTTGTTCCTCAGGGCCTGCAGAGGTTCACATTTCATTGACAGAGGTCTCTGTTGCTCTTCCCCTGTGTGTCGAGGTGTGATGAGCTGCAGGCAGGAGCTGGCTGGGTTTTGTTGCTCTCACCACGACCAGCCTGCTTTTGCATGCT
Organism: Phainopepla nitens; assembly: GCA_013400175.1. Lineage (NCBI taxonomy): Eukaryota > Metazoa > Chordata > Aves > Passeriformes > Bombycillidae > Phainopepla > Phainopepla nitens. Next base: position 29,682 of record VXBQ01012727.1, on the reverse strand, counting down.
CCAGGTGTGCCCATTGGCACCTGGAGGCTGCTGGGCAGAGTTAAAGTAGGTTGTTTGATTTTATTTTTTTTTAGCTGCTGTAACAAAGAACAAAGCATTTGCTGTATTTATCTGGATATAGAGCAAAACTTGTTTGGAAAGCTGCTCCAAAAAAAGCCCTGCATCTTGTTTATGGCTGGGCAAACACGAAGAATAAAGAGGCTTTGCCAGGAGCTGCTGATGTCCTGTGCCAGCCCCAGGGCCATGGCAACACTGCTCTGCCAGGTTCTGCTGGCTGGCATTCCAGAAATGGTGCCAGGAGCCTGGGCACACGTACCCAGCTTCCTAGAACTGGGCAGGGATGGACATAGAGCCACAGTTCCTGCTTGGTCCTCTGCCTTCTAATTAATCTAAAAAAAGTTTTCTCGTTCTATCAGGCTCTTTGGCAAGCTGGAGAAGTAGCTTAAAAATAACTCTGTCACCTTCTCCAAATAGAAATGAAAAGAAGGGAAAGAAAGGGAGGGGGGAAAAGGGAACTGTCTCTGCTGGACAATAATTGTGGAAAGGAGACTTTCTTTCTGTGCTAGAAGAAAGCATCCTGTGTTAGAGTGAGCCCTTCTGACCTGGGGTGTTGGCTCTGTTTGGTGGAGACATCCTCTGTTCCCTGGGGAGCCCTGCTGGGACATCACCCTCGGGCAGCAGGGGGAGTGGGAAATGTTCTGGCATCTCCAAACCCTCAGCATCCATGGTTTGGAGTTGTGTCAACCTGAAAGTACTCAAAACACTTGGAGAAAGGCTAAATCTGTAACATCTAAACACCTTTGTGTGGCAGAGAGCAGTCATTATACTCAGTTTGAGTATAAACTTGGTGTTGTTACCACCTGATCCTACTGCAGGAGGCTCTCACAGGAGTTGGGGGGAGTATTAAAGAAACAAAATTTGAGTCCAGCTTTGGCAAGTCTGACACTTTTAAAATGGCAGCTCTTGCTCTAAAGCTAACAACTCCAATCTCTGGGAGATGCATTAATACATTGCATTATTAATAGAAAGCAGTTTAAAAATGTGTGAAGTTTTGTATTATTTAAGCACAACTTGGTGTTTCCTTGTCCTGGCAGTCATAAATTCTGTGGAGAAGCTGGGAAGGTGTGAGGTTTCTCTGAGCTTGTACCCTGCTTTCCTGGGAGTGTGGAGCTCCTTTTGGTTTGCCTTCTCTCTTATTCTGTGTTAAACAATGAGCTACAAATGCATAACACAAATACGTGGTTCTCCCACTCCATTGTTGCACGTTTGGCTGATTCTTGGGTTGTTTTCTTCTGGTGGTTTTAGACTTCCTAAGCTGCTGTGTTGGCTCTGAGAGCCTGAGTTTGTTGGGGGAGGTTAGTCCCCAAAAGCTGTTATTGCAGACATCAAAGGAGGTTCAGAGCCATTAGCATAAACGTCCTGAGGCCTTTTCTCTTCCTCTTGGCTTTATCTCCTAAGATTCCTTTGGCTTAATAAAGGATTTTTTTTGTAACTCAGAACTGGATCTCATAAACTCTGCTTATCCTAGAGGATTGGCTTAGGCTTAGCTTGGTTTTTGGGGAGATTTCTTTGTTTCTAGGCACTATCACTGGAGCATCCAGACACTGGATAGGATCTTTCCCAGGAGCTTATCTAAATTGCAGTGCTCTCCCCACTGGCTTATTCCATTACATGGGATTTGGGCTCCGTGGTTTTGATGTTGCAGAGCAGCTCCCAACTGAATGGTGTTGGCAAAATGTTATTTTCTCTTTAGGCAAACTGTTTATTTAATTCTCCTCTCGTTTCTTTATAATTCCTGTCTCTTGTTGCTGGAATGTTCCTGTGGCCAGGCACACAATGCACTTGTACATCGTGTTTGGTTCTGTGGCTTTATTTAAGGAAAAATGTGGGTGTTGCTTTTTGCTGTCTGCTGTTGAGCCATGGTGCTGTTTCCCACTGGAGAGCTGGAGTTTGTGTAGCTTTTGCAGGGTTTTGAAGGGCTTTTCTTTTGATGTTCTCTTTGTGCAGCAAATACACATCTGTCATGTGCTCACCTTCTCTCCCTGCTTAGGAAAATGGGAACTTTATTTCCTTTCTTGTTGCTGTTTGAGTTTGGTGATGCATTTGGGTGGGAAACTGAGGGGCAGGATGAGTTTTTAGGATGAACTGAGCTGGGGGAATGGCTGCAGTAACTTAAATCTCTACTTGGAGCAAGTGGAAACAGGTTTAGAAAAGCAATTGAGCAAAATCTTCACCGTTCCCCCCTTCACCTTGAACAGTGGATTGGAAGTTTTATCCTAATGTATCATATCAGGACTGAAATGCTGTTCCAGTGCATGAGCCCACACAGGCAGAGCCTGAGCCTCTTTGCCATGCAACTTCACATTCTGCTTCCCCTCCCTCTGTGCAGCTCTCTCCCTGGGCTGTGCTGCCCTGATTTCCCAAGCCTGGCCTGGTGTTTTCAGTCTGTTACTCACTGCCTAATGACACATTTCCAGCAGGGACAGTGGAGGTTAATTCACCAAAATTCCCTGTCTGCTCACTGGCAGGTGTTTGCCATGGAGCAGGAGCAGCTGCCCTGGCTGGGAATCCAGCTCTGCCCTTGGGGCTTGGAATATCAAACACACCCATTCCAAATGCACCTCGTTAAAACCAGAGAGCATCAGCTGCACTAATGCACAAATTCTTTGCTTTTATTTATAATAAGTGCCCCAAGCTGGAGCTGTTACCTCTCTGGAGAAACAGGAGTAGGTTTCTGGGTGTCTCTGGCTGTATTTGGGTGTTGATCCTTCAGATGGGGAGGCAGCGGGACAGGAGAGGGAGGAGCAGGGGGTGTTTGAGTTGTTGTGGCCAATAAAATGGTCTCTCCTGGGGGATCTCATGTGCAATGGATGTGACTAAATCTTATGTGAAGATCTCCCCTAAGCCCCCAAGCACAAAAATGCCCACTTGGAGCTACTCAGGGTTTGGGGGAAAAGTGTAGGGATGTAGGAAAATGAGCTTTGTTCTGCTTACTGTGGCTGCTTGAGGCTCTACCTTTTGGGAAGGAGGTAGAAAGGATTTCAGGCTGTGTAGGGTAGGGCTTTGGGAATGCAACCTCATCAGTGTTGGGAAGAGTGGGTTTTATGGAAAATAACACACCAAGGCACCACACCAGAGTGGTTTGATGCAGAACTGTGTCAGTGGGTAAAATCTGTGCCATCTGCAGCAGGACAGATTCCTGCCCTGTGTGCAGCTGTGACTGACCCCGGGCAGGGCTGGCACCCCTGTGAGTGCCCCCAGGAGATCCCTGCTGCTGCTGCAGCTCCCTCAGCAGCTCTCTCTGCATCCCCCAAGGTTGCTGCACGTCCGGAACGGGAACTGCAAGTACCACCTGGGCGAGGAGACCTTCAAGCTGGCGCAGTCCTACATGGCCAGGCTGGCCAAGCACGGGCAGCAGGCCAACAAGGCGGCGCTGTACGGCGAGCTCTGCGCCCTGCTCTTCGCCAAGAGCCACTACGACGAGGTGAGGCCTGGGGGCTCTCCTGGCACTGGCACCTCCTGCCTGTGCCTCTGCACTCCTGCTTCTGCTCTCCCTGGGGCCTGTGTGCCACTGCCTGAGCAGTCATTCGTTCACCCACTGCTGTTTGCCTTCAGCGTTGGTCTGGGAGCTCTTCGCAGCACTTGGGCCATGAGGATTCATCTGTTACCTTGCCCGTGTGTGTTGGTCACTTGTAAATGAAATATTATAGTAGCTTATTTGAATAATTGAAAATGACTAGCAAAACAGTCTTTGCACCTGGTTTGTAAAACTCTGTCTGAAGTGTAACTACTCCATAAACTGGTTTTCCTTTAAGCCCTAAGTTCACTGACAGGGTGTTGTCCTGCACAATGGGAATTGTGAGGATTGCTTAAAGGTTATACAATACCCTGTTGTGTCTGTAAAAGTCAGTTTAATATTATTAACCTTAGATTAATATAAAATACCTACACATGCACTATTAACACTAAAAGTGGTTTCTAAGTCTGTCTTTTAAGACATAACTGGACAATTGATGACACGTAAGCAATCAAACTGTATATTTTAAATTTTGGATTGTAAAGGACCAGCTTTTCAGAGGCAGATAATATTTTTTCTTACTGTTCTGATGTTGTGAAGTTGCAGCTTCATTGTGCTGGTGCCTCTCTGTCCCCCAGGCCTATAAGTGGTGCATAGAAGCCATGAAGGAGATCACAGTTGGGCTGCCTGTAAAGGTAGTGGTGGATGTGCTACGACAAGCCTCAAAGGTGACTCTAAAATCTCCCTGTTGGTTTGGGTACCAAATTGCTGCCAAGAATGGCTGAGGAGAGGTTGTTACCTCCAGAGTTCTCAGGGGCACTAAGGGTTCTTGTTTGTGTTTGTCTCAGAATGGGTGGGGGGGTTTGTTTCCCTTTGTGTCTTTCTGGAATGGCACTGGAGCTGCCCAAGTGACCACGGTGACAATGTTCACCTGTCTGAAGGGCTCTGATCCCTCTCTGATCTGGACTGGGCACAGCACAATCCCTTCTGTCAGGCAGGATAAAATAAATTTATTAATGCTGTGCTCCTTTTCTTAAACAACCAAGAAGTCCTTTAATAAGCAGAGTGCTATTTTGCCATAAAAACAGCAGTGAGTGTGGCAGTGTGTGGAGGGGCTGGGCTGTGAGGGCACAGCTGCTCACTGGATGCTTCCCTTCCCCTGCCCAGGCCTGTGTGGTGAAACGGGAGTTCAAGAAGGCTGAGCAGCTCATAAAGCACGCCGTGTACCTGGCCAGGTAAGGGCCCTTCCAGAAAAAACCCTTCAAGAATTATCCTCAGCTTGCCTCAGTGTGTAATGGAGTGTGTTTGTGCAGGGAGCATTTTGGAGCCAAGCACCCCAAATACTCTGACACGCTACTAGACTACGGATTTTACTTGCTCAACGTAGACAATATCTGCCAATCCGTTGCCATCTATCAGGTAGGCAGCAGGATTTGTTTCTCTTGATGTTTTTCATCTCTCAGATGTTGTGGTTAATTCATGGAGATGGAGAATAGTTGGTTTAATTACTGCAATCATCATGTTTAAAAAACCCTGAACACCGCCAGCTGTGGGGTTTTCCTTTCTTCATCTTCCTCTGACTCGTGTCTTTTACATAATTAGTGTCTCAAATATGCAGAGAATTTCAGAATGAAATTCAGATGAATCTACTGATTCATCATAGAGATGATTTTGGGGTTTTTTTCAGTGTTAACTGGTGAATTTGTGTTCTTGGAACCCTTGCAGACAGCGCTCGATATCCGGCAGTCAGTATTTGGAGGTAAAAACATCCACGTAGCTACAGCTCATGAAGACTTGGCTTATTCCTCATATGTTCACCAGTACAGCTCTGGGAAATTTGACAATGCACTGTGAGTACAACACACAGCAGCACAGTTAATGCTGTAAATAAAGAAAAATGTTCATTGCATTAATATTTCCAATTTTTTAATCAGTCAACTGCTGACATACATAAACATATTGTGAATTTTTTATTTCAACTCTCTCAGATTCCATGCTGAACGTGCTATTGGCATTATCACTCACATTCTCCCAGAAGACCATCTGCTCTTGGCCTCTTCGAAGAGAGTTAAAGGTATTTCCTTGGTTGTTTGAATCTTTTGGATGTGTTCATCTGGTCCCTTCCAGCAATGTAGCTTGAGTTGTTTTTTTCAAGGAGGTGTTTGCAGCCCTTGGTGTTTCCAACACACTTGTAAAATACAAAAAAAACCTTCTAAGACTTAGCCAGAGGAGTTGGAGTGGGGGAGTAAAATTGCAGAGTATGAGTGTGCTGGGAGCTGGACGCAGCAGTGTGGAAGCAGGTTGGGACAGACACAGCCTGGTGAGCTGTGTCCCCTGGGGTCCCTGGCTCCAAGCTGGGTGTGGGCACTAACAGCTCCTGTCTCCTGCCCCCAGCACTCATCCTGGAGGAGATTGCCATAGACTGTCACAACAAGGAGACAGAGCAGAGGCTGCTCCAGGAGGCTCATGACCTGCACCTCTCCTCGCTGCAGTTGGCTAAAAAAGCCTTTGGGGAGTTCAACGTGCAAACAGCCAAACACTACGGCAACCTGGGCAGACTGTATCAGTCCATGAGGAAGTTCAAGGTAAGACTTCCCTCCTGACCTGAAACCTGCAACCAGCTGAAATCTGTCACTACCAAGGAAGGGTTTCAGTGTCCCCAATTGCTAAGTTCAGTTAGTAGTTCTGTGCTTGGAAAGCTTGTGCTTTATCATTCACCCCAAAAGCTTTCTGCATAAATAATCCATGGAGGTGAATGATGCCCTCAGGGGGTGACAGAGCTTGGTGCTGCAATCTGCTGAGCCACTTCACGAAAGAATTTGGAGAGTTTGGTTTATGTTTGGCTTTGTTACTTTTTGCCTGTTACAAAATGCTACTGTTTGAGCTGCTACCTAGTTAAGTTTGTTTAAACTAACTTTCCCCTCTTTTTCTGGGGTGATGCGTGGTGCCTGACTGACCTGTGTGGATCTGACAGGAAGCAGAGGAAATGCACATCAAGGCCATCCAGATCAAGGAGCAGCTCCTGGGGCAGGAGGATTATGAAGTTGCCCTCTCTGTGGGCCATCTCGCCTCCCTCTACAACTATGACATGAACCAGTATGAAAATGCTGAAAAGCTTTATCTGAGATCCATAGCAATTGGTGAGTGACTACAGGAAACCTCAGTTCAAGTTTTTAGAAAATAACTTGGCTGTTAGTCTCTAGACAACATTCTGTGGCTGGAACATAAGTGAAGAACTTAGGCAAATTTTGTTGGTAAAAATAACCTGAGAACTGGGACGCAGCCCGCGGATATTTCACCTCTCAACTTGTTTTTTTTCTCTCGGGTTTCTCTAGGAAAGAAGCTTTTTGGTGAAGGATACAGTGGACTTGAATACGATTACAGAGGTCTCATTAAACTGTACAATTCCATTGGCAATTATGAGAAGGTGTTTGAGTACCACAACATTTTGGCCAACTGGAACCGGTTGCGGGACCGGCAGTTCTCGGTCACGGATGCGCTGGAGGACGTCAGCACCAGCCCCCAGTCCACGGAAGAAGTGGTCCAGTCTTTTCTGATGTCTCAGAACCTCGAGGGACAGAGCAGCTAAGAACTTGGTCAATATTAACCAGTTAAGGTTTTTTCCCCCGGGTTACAGGGGGAAAAGTCATACTGTGAAATCTAAACCATGTAGTTCTCTGGGGGCTGGAATTTGCATTGAAACACTGGTCCAGTCTACTGAAGAGTGCCCATACGGATGAATGTGTGTTAAATTCCTCTCAGCATGTGTATGGCATGTTTAGTTCGGCTCACATTTTTAACTTGGTATTCCCAAAAAAAAAAACCCTTCTTTCTCTCTTCTTTCAAAAGAAGCTACTTTGCAGAAAGTCTGCAAGAAAACATTAAATAAAACTGTTTGAGTTCAAAAGAGTTGCATTCTTATTACGGATGGAAGGTTTCATCGAGAGCTTTCTGCTGATTCACAGAGAGAACAAAAGCTGTACTCTGAGGAGCTATAGGAGGAAGGTCTTGCTGCTGTATCACTGTAGCAAAGTTCATGGTAAATAGCCAGCAAAGGGAGGATGTGCTGGCTTGGCTGCTGCCTTACCAAGAAAAGTGGCAAAGACCCACTCTGGAGAGCACCATCAGCTCGTTGAGTGCCACCTGTGCTGTTGTGGATGCCCTGAACTGGACCAGTAGAGATCCCACAGACCAGCAACCACGGTGTCCTCGGTGCCACCACCAGAGCTCCCCCTGAGCAGGAGCAGGACACCAGAGTGGACCAGCCTGCTAGAAACCGGTTTTGGACCAGTGGCTTTAATTTAATATTTCTGCCCCTGCATTCACTTTGACGGTAGAACTCTCTCATTTAGGTGTCTGATCAGTGCAAACGATATCCATCTGATAGATCCAGAGCTAGGAAGTGAATTGATGGTTTGTCTGTACCCAGTGAGCTTCTGCAGAGATTGCTGGCAGTGCCACAGCTCCACACGCTCTGCTGCAGCCCCTCCTCCTTTCCTCTCCCACGGGCTCTTGCTCTGCTAACGGAGGCCATACCTTGTTTATCCCAGTGAAGAGTTTTGTATTCCAGTCCGGTTCCATTTTCTGTTTCTGGAGAACACAACTTACTGTACACTTCGCAGGGGTCAGTGGAAAATGCCAAAAAGCACAACAGGTCTTTTTTTTTGGTCTTTTTTTTTTTTGTGATGCTTCATTTCTACATTAAACGAGAGTACAACCAGAAACCGATTCCTTACGTTGATTTACGAAGCAGAGCTCAGCTGTACAGCCCCTCTGAGAATGCCTCTCACTGGCTTGTCTTAATTCTTCTCCTCTTGGGGGCTGTGTGCTTGTGTGGGTTTGGGTTTGGGTGTTTTCATTTCCTGACGTTGGGTAGCATTTGAAAGTCTGTGTAACACAAACCAGAACCCAGCTGCTGCTGTTACCTCAGCTCTGCCAGCGGTGCCCTGGCTCTGGGATTCTGTGGGCTCTCTCAGTCTGGGGGTTTCTGTCCCCCCTTTTCAGGTTTGTACCTTGGCCAGTCACAGCCGGGGCTGGGACTGGCTGTTCCCTTTGGGGTCTGGATCTGCGTTGGTTTGTGGGGTTTGTGGCAGGGAAAGGTGCTGGATGATCTTCAGGGAAGAAATAGAGGTTTTGGACATGACTTGGAGCTTAATGGCTCTTCTGAGAAGTGAAATTTTACAGGCCAATAGTTCCTATTCTGGTGCCTTCAAGTGTTTCTTTTTTTGGGGGGGGGGAAAGGCTGAGTAATATCAACTTTAAAATGCAATGACATAATTAGTGAATGCAGATTAATGATTGCTTACTTAGAATATCTTCACTGAGGTGAAAACAAGTATTTGCATAAAACCCCCTGTGGTATTAGGACTTAACTGCAGTGTGTCTGCAACAGCTGCTCAGTGAAAATCCAACTTAGTTATGTGTGGATTTAAAATGTGATTTATTTATAGCAGTTTTTATTTATGACTGTGTAGGAGCTACAGACAAATTCAGCTATACAAGGCAAAACCTTCTCCCTGAATGCCCATGACAAGCTATGAAGTTCTTGTAAGTTCTTAAGTCCTATTAAAAGTTATTTAAAGCTAAACAAAGTACATAACAGTGTCAGAACTCAGGCAGGAAAGTGGCTTAAAGCCGTCCTGAAGAACCTGAGTGATTCTGTACTGCAGAGGTGTTGAAGCTCCCAGCTGGGTATGTGAGCTGGAGATCATTTACCACTCTGTGTTCCCAGTCCAGCTTTTGGCTGAGGGATCCCAAAGGTCCGAGGTTGTGTTTGGGATGAGGAGCATTATTTGAGTGGCAGCAGTCAGTGGCCTGCAGTAACCACTGCTCTTGCTGCAGCCCTGCCTGAGTCCCTGTTTGTGGTTTGCCCTCAGGTCAGGGCAGCCTGGGAGGAGCTGTGCTTCCATAACCAAACCCATCCCTGCAGCTTGTTGGTGGCTTCAGCCTCAGCTCTGGTGGCTCCATGAGCTGGGCTGGGAGGGAGGAAGGTCCTAAAGCTCCCTGGGAATCCCTGTGGTAGGGGACTTGGCCAGGGGCTGTTGTGGTGATCCTTGAGGGCTCTGGTGAGTTCCTCCTGTGCCTGCAGGGGATCCTGGCTGGGGCTGAGCTGCTCCTGCAGCATGCCAGCAGCTCCGTGGTGCCAGGGCAGGTCCCTCCTGGAGCAGGGTGGCTGTGGCTGATTGCTGACACTGCTGGAGCGTGGGGGGTTGGCAGGATGATGCTGCAGCTGCCAGGACCTGCATTTGTGTCTGGGACAGCACAGACCTGACCCTGTGGGGTTTGGGTCCGTGTCTCCCAAAGGGAGCTGTTGGAAGGTTCTGTGTTGGCACCTGGAGCCTGTGTGGGATGCTGTGCTGCTGCTGTTTCTGCTGCTCTCTGCTCTTACAGTTTGTTTGATGCTTTTGAGGAGTGGGAAGCTGCTGGGATGGTGCCAGAGGCACAAGGACTTGTGGGGTGGATCTCGTAGCATGGCTCCAGTCCTGGGCAGAGCTGAAAGCAGGGGCTGCAGTCCCCTCTGTTCTCCTCCTGTGGCTTTTCAGCACCCTGGGGCTCCCCTCTCCCCTCCTGCTGTAGCCCAGGGCAGGTTTTCCAGGCACAGCTGGCTCAGGACTGGGTGGGGCCTGGCTCTGTGGAACAGGGATCCAGCAATGGGTGATTGGTGTTTTGAGGCACACAGCGTGCCCACGCAGGGGCTGCCTGGTGCTGGCAGGGGCAGGGCAGACCTGGGAGTGGAAATCCTGTGAGACCCAGCTTTCCTCTAAGGTGAGTAGAGGAATCAGCCCAGAGTCACTGGGTGCAAGTGGTGAGCGTGGGTGTCACCTGAAGGTAAATTGTTTTCACTGTTGCTGAAGTTAAAGCCTCAGTATTTTCCTTTCAGTGTGAGGTTGTTTGGCTCGGTGAGGAGGGAGTCTGCTCCAGGTGCCATTGCTGCCTCTCATGGTATAAAATTGAAGTTCATTCCCTTTTGCAGTCCTAAGTGTGGGAGAGCACAGAAAGAAAAACTCAGCGTGCCTCGGGCAGGGGGAAGCTGTTGGCAAAACCTCCCTCAGGTGATGTGCATGGGCTGGACTCGGGCTGGCAGCAGGGCAGGTGCTGCTGGCACCAACCTTGCAGCAGATCCTTCTTTCTGCTGCCTCTGCAGAGCCTGGTTTTATCTGCAAATCCCTGTTCCCTCATAAAAAAGTTCCTGGCCAGTGTCAGTTCAAGGCTGCCTCTGCACTGTGGGGTGTGTTTGACACTCCTGGCCTGGGGCCCTTGTGCCATTGGGCCCGGGAGGGCTCTGGGGAGAAGTGGGGAAAATTTCCTTTGTGTAGAAATAAACTCCAATAGCTACAAAGAATTGGCAGCACTGGGAATGCTTTTGTCCCTAAATCTCAGGAACGTTTTGGGCAGTGACACAGGTGTCCCTGGGTGGTGTAAAGTGTGTGCTCTGGGGTCTCGTATTCCACTACTCCTTGCAATCCTCGGTATCTATAGCATGAGTGGCCTTAGTGAGTTTGTTGAAGTGCACATTTTTCTTTTCTTTTCAAAAGTAAATTTTAAGATGAAAAAGATATATACTATATAAATATATAGAGATATTTAGAAACTTGGTTTGTGGTGCACAAGTTCAGTGTTGGATCGCTACATACTCGTCGCAGGTACCATATGTGTAACTTTTCTTTTCTGTATATTCCTTTCTGGGAAGCAATGTTGCCATGGTAACTACAACTTTACAATTTCTTTACTACTTAATGATGTGAATGAATTCTACATTTTATTGAATATTACCAGGTTCAGTACTATTTTTATACTTTATTGAACTACAGGGGATTTTAATTTAATAGCATTAAAAAAAAAAAGATGTTGCTTGAACTGTATAACTGTATAAATTGAACTACTTACACAAATCCACCTCTAAACCAGAATCTCCACCTGTAGTGCCACGTTCATTTATATAAATATCTTGCTCATTACTAGACCTTGCAGCCCCCTCCCTGTCGTGTCAGGACAAAGGTTTCCTACCCCACTTCTCCCTGTCCTCTGTGCCCATGGAGCCATCCTATGTTTGTAACCAGCATTGTGATATTCTGTAACTGTATTATTGCTCAAATGAAATATTGACCTAATAAATAGAGTGTTCCTGCAGCCTGGAGTATCTGCAGTAATTGGTCACAGCTTCCCCTGCCACAGTGCCTGGCCTTGCCAGGACAAGGTGAAATCCCTGCCTGTGGGGTGAATCCTCGTGGATGGGGCTTGTGCTGGTGCCTGTGCAGTGTGGACAGTGGGAGGGGGGAGCCTGTGGTGCTTGCAAGATGTGGATCCTTCCTGGGTCCTTCCCTACTTCTTGGTCTTTTCCCCCCTAAAGTAGCCATGGGAACACAAATTCCCTCCTGCAGGTGTGTGCTGGCAGCACCAAAGCATCTCCTGGGGCTGCCTGAGCACAGAGTGGGTTAAAAATCAGCATTTCTGGGGGTTGTTATTTTCAAACCATCAGGTTTGTGTTGTTTGAGTGACCTGCAGTTCTCCAGCTGTGCATGGAGCTCAGGCAGAGGCCTCTCCTCCTCTCACAGATTTCCATTTTGAATGGCCAAGTGCCCTGGAGCACTCCCCTGGCTCTGAGAGCCCAGGCCAGGCTCACGAGGGTGACCCTGGAGTCCCTGGGGCTGTGGCAGTGCCAGCTCTGCTCCTGTAGCCTCAATTCCAGGAATGGAAATGGATATCCCTGGTGTCTGTGTGTGCTCCTGCAGCTTTCTCAATTCTTCCCCTTTTCCTCGGGGAAATGACTACTGGGGAGTGCCAACAACAGGAGACTCCAAAATAATTGTTTGCTGGTGTGAAGGAAGAATTTGCAGGAGCAACCCTGAAACTTCTGCCCAGGTGAAGGGAACACTGAGGTATGAATGAGGCTGTTCTGCTGAGTTTTGAGGAGAGCAATTCCAGCTGCCTCTACCATCTTCTAAAATCCAGCAGCAGAACAGGCAATCCCTGTAACATTGCATCCTGTGGTTTATTCCTAAGAGTTTTCTGATCCTACTTGGAGCAGGAACCCTCGAAGGTGAAATCTTTCCTCTTGGCCATGTCGCCTGGTCAGGAAACTGAGGCTATTTCTGGCAGAGCTCAGTTTTCCTTGAGAGCTTTCCTGTCACTTCTAAGTCACCTCAAGTCCTATTGGAAAAATTGTGGGACAATCCAAGTCCTGAGCAGCCTTTAATCTCACTCAGTTCCCTCTTAAAGCAGTGTGACACTTGGAGGGCAGACAGCGTTTTCCTACAGCAGCCCCAGGCACTCCTACACTGGCTTTACCTTTAGCTGCAGGAATTATTCTGTTATCCAGAGAAAATTGCTCATGATCCAGGTCTGCACCACACCAGGATCATCATAAATAAGATCTCACGGTTTAAAATAACAGAATTTTCCTTTGGCTGGGCTGGAGCTTGTTGCTATGACGCTGCAAGTATTGCAGGAGTTTGTGGTTTTGGGAAACCATGGAGACAGTCTGGATTCCCTGCTTTTGTTCAGGTGAGGGTGCTGCACTGATCAACCTCTGTGATGGTGTCTGGGAACCTTAAAGTCACTGGAGGCACAACTGACCCTGGTGAGCCCAGTCTGTGCCCTGGGGCTTTGGCTGGGTGGCTCCTGTGTGTGGCCGCACCCCGCAGATCCTTTGTCGCTAGCAGTGAGAGGGGACAGCAGGAGCTGCGGGCTCTGGGCCCTGAGCAATCCCAGCAGTCCCAATCCCTTGGGACGTTCCTTGCGTTTCAATCGCACTGATTCGGGGCGTTTCGCACGTTTTGTGTCTCTGGGCGTTTCTCTGTAGGAATTGGCTGGCTGGTGTTCCCCCAGCCCTGCGGGAAGCAGCCAGGCGGGGGAGGATCGCCTGGAGCCGCGCAGCCAGCGGGGCACTGAGGGACTCCCACTCAGCCTCCTGGATCACGTTGTCTGGCAGCTCTTGGGTTTTGACTTCCAGTTTACCCATTTAGATTTGAAGCGCTCTCTCCGATCTGCTACCGCCCAGATTGGACATTTCAGAGGTAAAGAGGGAGACTGGGGAGAAAAGAGATGAGAAACGAGCTGGTTGTGAGTGCCTGAGAACTCCCACAGGACATGGGGTTGTGTTTTAGCAGCCTGAAAATAGGATGATGTGGGACAAATCCCCCTTCCCGGGCAGCCTGTGGCACCTGTTTGTGGCAGAGCCGGTGCTGTCAGCAGTTGCCTCTCCCGTCCCTGTCTCATTCCCCCTTTGGGGTGTGCAGGTGCTGGAGTAAGCAGTGCAGGACTGGCAGGCACAAACACCCCTGCTACAGGTCGGGCTGCATTTTTGCTCGGGAGGACAAACGTGTGGCTGGGCTGGGGTGGGCCCAGAGAAAACCACAACTATGCTGGAGCATCCAGATTGCGGGGTGGGGACACCCCAATTACCAGCAGCTGACAGCAAAGCCATGGCTCATTCCTCACTCCCTGCCCGGCTGGAGGAGCTTCTCCAGCTGCTCTTTTCCCTGCTCCCCTGTCTGGGACAGCAGCTCAACCTGCCCAGCACTGATCACATCTTCACCTGCTCACCCTTCTGGAAAAATTCCAGGTGTGAAGGCTCTGTGTGAGCAGGAAAAGGTTCACCCTGCTGGGTGGCAGTGTGACAGTGGCTGTGTGAGTGCCTCACCTGTGACCCTGCAGGTGTTGGAGGTGACAGTCTCTTTGTCCCGGCTGTTCCTGAAGGTACAACTGATTTAAAGCTGCTTCAGAGTGTTTCCTGTGAGTTCTGGAGCTGACGCGGGGTTTTCTGAAGGACAGCAGAATGGCTTAAACAAAAAAAAAAGAAACATAAACCCACTTTCAGAGGTGTTTGTGTGAGCGAGCACCACAGGCTGACTCAGGCTTGGGCAATAACTCTTGCTTGAGCTCGGCCCTGTGGGGTGGCAGCAGCGATGAGCTGAGGGATGGCTGCTCCCGTCCTCCCTGGTGCCGTGTGTCCCTGCAGGGCCGGTGCCAGCCGTGTGTCCGGGCTGTCCCTGCTCCCCAGTGCCACCCGGCGCGCTCCGCCCCGGCCTTCCCCCGCCTTTAAATCCAGCCTCTCCCGGCGCAGGGAACTGGCATTTTCCGGCCTCTGCGGGGGGATGCCGATGGGTGTGCGCTGCCACTGGATGTCACTGTCGCCGTGTGGCGCTGGGGCCCTGCGCTGAGCAGGACGGGACGGGGAGCTGCGCATCCCCTGCGCCATCCCGGGGGAAAATGAACCTTCCCGGTGCCACAGGCCACGCTGCTTGGGCTTTTTGCGTTTTTAACCAAGCACTTTCAGGGTCTCAGAGAGCCCAGGAGCCTCTTTTCTTTCTCAGAGCGAGACGTGAGGCTGATTTTTGCAGCTTTCAGCCACGTACAGGAGCCAGGAGAGGGCAGAGGATTCTGTGTTCTAGCGCGAAGCTGAGAATTGGATCTGAGATTTTCACCGAGTGTAAAAACAGAGTTGGGATCAATGCTTAAATTCAGATGTGTGTGTGGCTTTTTGGGGTTTTTTCAGTTTTATTATGGAATTATATTAATACCAATATAAATTTTTAATTAAAAAAAGCCTAGAACTCCAGATGCTGAGCAGAGGGGATGTAGATCCCTCATTTTAGACGACTGATGAGCAAGGCTGGTGGATGGCTGCCCACTGGCCTCTCTCCTTAACAAAACCCCCAAAAATATCAAATTACCGTGCTGACAACCTCAATCCCTTAAAATTAAATATTGATTCTGTATTTTTCTGTTGACTCATCCGAATCAGGAGGCGTTTCCAAGGCTCTATTTCTGCTGCTCGGAGCCTGCCGGTGCCCCCGGAGCCGGAGCCTGTTGTTTGTGCTCGAGCAGGGAGTCGCAAAATGCTGATTTTTCTCCCACTTGTCTTGCATAACAAAAGGCATTTGTCACCCGTTACATAACGGCGGGTTTGTCACTTCTCCCGCTGGCCCTTCCCGGCCCCAGCAGGGCCTCGCTGGCTGCTCTCAGCGCCCCCGGTGTCCCCACAGCTCCCAGCACCTGCCTCGGCCTTTTCCCCTCCCTGTACAGGAAGATGTGGTTTGCGGGTGGTTTTCTAGGGGAGCAAAAGCATGGGAGAGTGTTTGGGGGTTTTTTTGCTTTTTAATACCTGTTTGAGGGGGCAGTGGGGTTTGTCCTCAGCTGAGGTCGTGTCCCAGGGCTGTGCTGGGAATGGAGCTGGATTTCCTCTCTGCAGCCCTCACAAGTTTGAGGAGCTCCTGTCACCACCTGCCTCCCTGGCTGCCAGTTGCTTTTTTAATGCCTCTCTGTTCATCTCGGGTGTCTCTGCTACCACCAGGCATTCGGGTTTGGGTTTTTCTTTACAGCAGGTTTGATTCCCTCCCGGGTGGAATGTCCTCTTGGAGCCTTAAAAAGAAATAAATGGTTTTGTTTCCCCAGGAACTAAAAGCAAAAGCTGGCTGGCTTCCCCTTTCTCTCTAATTGGAGGAGAGAGATGTTTACCTGTGGCCTCACACTTAGTTGTGGCTTTATCACTGCCAGCTATCAAGTGACCACAGCTCCCTTCTAAACGTGAAGCAGGCAAATGTCCCAACATTTGTAAACCAACAAAGTTGTCCCTGCTTTCTGATTTCCTCAAAACGATTTCTTAGTTGACACTTCTTTTTTTCTTGGCTCTGATTCTAATTATTTTTTAATAAACTCCCTAAAGTCCATATTTCTTGTGGACCTTTGAACTTCCTGGTGCACCCAGCCTTTGCTCAGGAGATATGTTTATGGTTGGCTCTGAGTTAACCCTTTGGAGTTTGTGTTTTCAGGGAACTTGATGCACTTTCCTTCCCCTGTACAGGTGATGCTCAGGCACAGAGATCACTGCTGGCTGTACCTGAACTTGTGGCCTGTTTCAAAGTTTAATTCCTGTAGAATCAGACAAAGCTATGGATCACATTGGATCTGTAAAGCATGACTGGAAGCATGGGATAACCAAACAGCTCCAAAGACTGTAAATAGCACTCAGTCCAAAACAGCAGCGAGAGTACTGCTGATATTTCTCAGTAACAGCCTTCTCCTTTGTCATGGATCAAGCCACAGATACTGCAGGGTATGGTCATCCCCTGAAATAAGTACAGCAGGAACACATTTTGAGGATTAAATTGCCCATTTTCTCACCAGGCACTTACCCATTTTCTTGTTCTTGATGTGCTTTTACAGATTGTGAAGTTGCTTCGTGTCCATCCTGAGAAGAGGGAGACAAACTACCCCAAAGAGCAGAAGGTGAGATGTGGGATTGTGCATCTGAGTACAAACTTCATCCTCCTCCTCGTTCTGCTCCCCAGGTCTGGCTTGGGAGTGTAGCCACTGGCTGACCCTTTGCACAGCCTTTGTTCTGATGGGGAACAGGGACCTTGGGCTGCCCCTTGGGTGTTCTTAGGCTGGAGCTGAGACCTCCATTCCCATCCCAGTGTAATGGGAATTCAGGGTTACCTCCTTCACAGGTGATGCTGAAAGCCAGCAGCAGTGAGGTTTCTCTCTCCTGCACGACATCTCTCAGTAAACTGCCCTTGCCAGGGAGAAGCCTGGAAAGGCTGGGAGTTAAAGGGATTTTGTTTTGGAAATTTACTCCCAGGCGAGATGCTTTCACAAAGAGAACTGCACTGAGCTGCTGTCACAGCCTGGCCAGTCAGACAAGTGCAATTGTTGTGTCCCTGGAACAATTGGTGCAATTGCTGCAGCTGTGACTCAGCTGTGCTCCTGTGCCAGGTCGCTTCTGGCACCCTCAGTCCTGGCCGGGGCTGCACAAAGGCCCCTCTCTCTGAGGGCTGTGCCCAGGGCCTGGCACTGCTCCTGGCAGGAGCTGAGAGGATCTTGGTCAGGAATTCCTCGTGCAGCTGCTGGTGCTGAGCAAATGCCCAGAGCAGCCATCACCTTGGGAAGGCACCTATGGATGGCAGGTCCTTGTTCCCAAACTTAGGGAAGTTTGGCTTTTACCCATGGCTGAACCCAACAATGACAAAAATCCATTGAGACAAACCTTCCCCTTTAGACGTCTGTGGCATTTTCCCTCCAGTGTCTGCTTTCTTCCTCCCCCTTGTCTGAATTTCTGGATGTCATTTCTGGATGCAGGAGCCTTTCACAGGCAGGTGCTGAGCTGATGCAAAGGCAATTTCTTGCTAACTTTGCAGTGAGGTTTGCTTGGACCACCTGAGGCACGTTAGTTGTTTAACCCACACTAGGATTTTACAGTGTGAGGTGTTAATTTACACAAGACAAGCTCTGCAGAGGGAAGCACAGATGACAGCTGTGAGTGTAGCTGTGCTGCCTCAGCCTGGTTGTTGGGAGGACTCTGTTAGAAGTGGTTTGAGAATGCAGCTGGTTTATCAATGCCTGTTCCCAGCCACCCTTCCCTTGTGCCTGCTGCCTGCAGTTATGTCACCTGTCCCCTCTGTGACAGGCAGCTCCTCTCCTCCTCACCTGCAAAGACTGAAACCAAGGGGCAGCCAGCTTCTGTCCTCACCTCTCCAGTCAAGGTGCCAAAGGGTAGCATGCTCCTGGCTGATCAGAGCCAGGAGAAATGAAGCTTCTCCAGCACAAGCTTTCACCTGCATTAGCAGCCAGATTAAAGCCATTTAGGAGCTCCAGGGACATGAGCTGGTTGTTAGCACAGGCATAACCCATATTTGCATGGCCATATCTGTGTCCTTGTGAGATTACAGCTTCCACATGGCATGTGACTGCAGCATGGAATGGCTCTCCTGGCTTATCATGTGTACACTTTGCTTTGCAGAGGATTGAGAGGGCCTTGAGCTCCCCTTGCAAATCCAAGGCTTTGTTCTCCCTTTCAGTGTTGGCTGTGCTCGGAGCTCAGCCAAAGCCAGGGATCTGCAAGTGGGAGGCACAGATGGACTTCTCTGGCCAGCCTTCATCTGAGGATCTTGCTGTGTTTAGAAGTTGTCCATCAGCCTGGTTCACTCCTGTGAGATCAGGCATGAGAGAAGCTGAGGCTGTGTCCTTCTCCCTCCTCTGGGAGACAACACTGCTTTCTCCTTGGAAGCCTCTCCTGCTGGAAGGTGGCATGAGACAGACCACATCTCTGGAAATCTGTCAGATTATCCTGCCTACCTACAACAGGAATGCTTTGAAAGGATGTTCTAATTGGATGGGGAAAATCAGAGTACAAACAGATGATGCCTCTCCTGTTACTCCCCATGAAGGAAAGGAGCCCAAGTGCCAGTCAAACACACTGAACTGAAAGATGCACCTTAGGGAAAACTCTTCCTTTTCCCCTGACAGCTCTCCTGTGAATATTAATTTCTCTATTTGAGTGCCTTCATCTTCCAGGAGCTGTGCAAGTGCAAACATTAACCAACTCCTCTGGTACAGCAGCTCTTGCAGTGCAGAGTAGGCATGGAGCCAAAAGGAAGCAGTGAAGATGTTCTGTGCCTGCTGCTGGTTGTTATTTGCTGATTTGGGCAGCTGTGACATGATTACCACGTGTAATGTGATGAATCTGGTGCATATAATACATGCAGGCATCTGATTTGGTATTTATGTACTGATAGGTCACAGGAAGGAGAGCTGATAAACACAGATAAATGTACAGGTATTCTGCACTGTACTTCAACCAACTGCCTGTACATGTGGTTTAGTTAAACATCAACCCCAAACACTGTTGCTAGATGTATTGCAGTGTAATGCCAAATAGGAATTGTGATGAGGAATGTTTTCCAGCAACCTGCTCTTACCAGGAGGTGAATGCTGCATTTGATGGGATGATTAATGATGCTCAGCAACTGCTCAGACTCCAGGGCTGGCTTTGCTAATTCCATCTGGAAATTCCTTTCCTGGTTCTTAGGGGTGATGGAGATGATCTTCTCCCTGCAGCTGGGTGTCTATTGGCTCCAGTTAACAGATCTTGTGTCAGGGGAAGGGATCTGAAAGAGAATTTGGGCCAGTTATTGTTTCTGTGTGGCATCATCAGAGGCACCCAAACTGCCAGAGGAGTTCCTTTCTGGTACCTGTAGGGAGTTGCTCATTTGACCACCTGTTTGCAATTAATGTGATCTAAACACAAGTGTGATTGGTGACCAGTGTCTTGGGGAAATCATAAACACATCTGCATCTCTTTCATCCACCTCTGGCAAAATCAGGAGTGTTCCAAGTGCTCCCAGACTGGGAGACACAGGCAGTCAAACCTTCCAGAGTGCCCAGAGGTACCAGTGACCAATCTGTGGTGCTGGTGCTCCTTCTCAATACTTGTATTTTCAGGTGTTCCTGCACTATTTAATGCTTCAATAATTCTGTAGATGTTTGTCTTCAGCTTCCCAGCCAGCTGTTTGTGAGCTGATTGTTGGTGTTTGCTAATGTCCTATAACTTTTATAGCTGCTTGAACTCCTCAGGAGCTGAAAGAGCACCATCAGCTTTCTCCACACTCCAACTTGCAGCCTGTGAGAAACAGGATAGTTAAAGGCTTTTCTTTTTATTGTGCTTCATAAGTTTTTAGGGGTTTATGCAAATTAAAATAGGCTTTAATAATGAGATGTTAATGAGCCCATCCCTTAGGTGCTAGTTATAAAATCAAATCTGTTACAAGTTGGGTATCTCTTTGTTTTGAAAATAATTTGACTTCTTTTGGATGATGAAATATGAACCCTGTAGGTGATACCAGGCTTGGTCACTTCCTCTCCCCAATGAATCAGAGAAGCCTGAGAAATGATCAGCCTGGTACACATTTCCCAGTTGGTGCTGCCTGGGGAATGGGGCAGGGGATGGCATCTCCCCTCTCTGAGCCAAGGCACCCCCAATTTCACAGCCCCCCTTGGTGGCAGAGGCACTCAGTTCTGCATCTCCTTTAGAAGATTTTGGGGTGTGTCCCCAGCCATGCTCTTTGCACAGGAGTGTCCAGTGCTGCAGTTCAGGGAGCACAGGTGGGATGAGCTTCAGGGCAGTGATGTGTGCTGGGGCTGTCCTGAAGTTCAGGCTGGTGGCAGTGTTCAGGTCCTGTCCCTGTGCTGTCACTGCTGCCCTTTGCTCATCCTGCCTCTCTCCCCTCATACCTGTGCCTGCCCTCACTGCCCTGAGCCTGACCCTGCCTGCTCAAAGGGTGGCTGCTGCCTGGAGTGCTTCAAAATCCCCACTTAGCACTGACTTCAGTCCATGGATTTTCCAGAGGAAGACAAGTTTTGGTTTCTGTGGTATGTTGGTTTTATTCAAAGGAAAAAGCAAGGAAGTTCCCCTCCAGCCTGCAGAACGTAGCTGTCAAAAGAAGTGGCTTCATTTCCCTTTCTTAAAACCTGGAGTAACCTGTTATTCTGTCCAAAAAAGGGCAGTTTTCTTGATGTTATGCTTTGGGTCTCTTGTATGGTGGTGCAGGGGAGTAGCTGTAGTGAAATCTAGGCTCTGCTGAGATTGTCAGGAGGAAAAAAAAGCAGAGCATGGATTTCATTTCTGTGATGTTCTGATTGCCTCCTACCAGCCTGGAAATGCTGAACGTGAGCCTTTGTCTGGCATATGGGGATTTGGAGAACTGTTGCTAATTACAGCAGTTGTGCTAGCTTGCTTAAATGGCTTAAATAATATATTAAGTGCCTTTATGATCTCCCACAACATGCTGGAATGCAAAGAAGTGCATTTTCTGCTGTTTATAGTTTATGGCAAGAGTAATTTAGAGAACATTAATCTGCACAAAAAATGGGGTTTGAGGATTTATTGCTTGTGTAACTCCCAGTGGGGTCTCTAGACCCCAGATCCTGTTGTGCAGGGTGTTTTCCAGAGGCAGGGCAGGAATTTCCATCTTGGAGGGTGAGGTTCAATCAAAAGGAAAGACATTGTGGATGGCTGTAGGGATGACAGGGAAGGGTCATGGCACACTGCTGGTCAACCATTGTGGAGTTAATCTCATGGCAAAGGTAAAAAGTGGAGGAGGACCACAGGAAGTCACATTCTAACTTATTAAAGGAGTATTCCCATTATCTTCATTAAAATTTAATTTGAAATTAGAGACAGGTTACTAAGCATCATATCTAGAAGTGGGAGTGTTCCAGGGCCTAGATTAGTGCTTATCCAGAAAAAGAAAGGTATTATGTCTGCTCAAGAATCTTTTTTTTTTTTACCCCTTTTTGTGTTTTTATTTAGCAAAAATTCTGTTAGTCATCTTTTCCCACCCAGGCTCCAGTGCCTCTTGCTTCTAAATCTCCAATTTCTATTTCTGCTGTTGTACCTAATGTTTAGAGAAAATGTGAGAAGAGCGTGCTGTGAATGTCTTGTTGCTGTATCTGGTGTGAGGAATAACTGTGGAGCAGCTGAGCAGTGCTAGCCAAGGGCTCCAACAACCTGGGAGAGCACATGTTGAGGGGGTACATAAATCACAAAGTGACAGCAATGAAAAGATTGGCACATTCCGACCCTTAATCTGGTTTAGTTTGACATGGCTCTCTGTAAAATCACAAGTTCTGTTAGAATATGCTCCTAATTAGCAATATTTCACCTATCTGAAATCACCAAGCTCTGCAGAGTAGGAAAAAAATAAGTATTTTTGTCTGGTTTTGCTTGCTAGTAGCTTGAAAACAGGGAGGTGAGAAACTTGTGTCAAATCTTGAAGTATAATTTTGCAATTAAAAGACTGAGGAGAAAGTGTGATCTGAAGACCTTCAGTTTCCTCGCCGTGGCATAAAATTAACAGCTCTCTTCATTCTTATTCTGGTTTAATATTCCTGCAGAGAAGGAAGCAGAAAGAGCTCCCTGGGCTGGCTTCAGTGGAATGGAGGAGCTGTTACTTAGGCAATAACAGACTACAGGCTGGGAGGGCTTTGGGCTGGCATTAGCTGGGTAATGTCTGCACAATGCTCTGGATGTTATAATGTGATATATATCTAAAGCTAAAAACAGAGAGATGCTCTCTGGGAGATAGGAAACTGTTTAAAAGCATCTCCTGATTGGCTTCCCAGAAACTTTCAAGGTCGTACATGCACCAGCTTGCAGGGATGCACAGCTGGCACCTCATCACTAAAGCCAGGAGAATCTCAACTCGAAGGCTGTTAGGGAACTGTGTGGGTAAAAATAGAAGGATAAATTGAAACTACCTGAAAGTAGAAGAAACAGCTGGGAAGTGATAAGAGAAAGCAAAATGAGTGAAGAAACTCTTGCCCATCATTGTGGTGTCCAAGTGCTTTATAAGAACTTCAAATTGCTCCTTCCTTGAATGCACCAATTTTCTTTTTCAAACTGTGACGATTTGGCAACCTCCATCTACCCTGAACTTGTCTTCTTTTGCTAAGAATCTGCTCAAGAGTCTACTCCATACTCCAGGCCTAAATTTTATTACAATTTCTGGGTCAAAAGCTCTTCTAGGGGTAGCTGGACTTTTACACAGAGGCTGAGTGAGTCCCAAAGGCTTTTTTGGATCAATTAACCACAGGCTTTATAAAATAAAAATACATGCAAATACTTAATATGGTAGGCAAAATTCTGATTAACCCCAGATGCTTTACCTTGCTGCATGGGCACGATCAATCCACAAAAGTGGCAAGGGAAGATGTTGTCCAGCAGTGATCTGTTCATGTTTGGGAGTCCTCTGGAACACATGGACAGGCACTGAGTGTTCAGCTGAAATGACAGGAAAACAACCTGGTTGGCAGTGTCCTGCAGTGGCTCACTGCTGGATTCAGGGGGTGGGGTGGCTGGAGAAGATGGCAACTCATCAGACTGTTTTAGTTGCCTTCTTGTCTTGATCAAACAGTTTTTCATTGACTCTGATTGCAGGCATGATGCCATCTTAGATAATGCCTCTTGATAAAGGACTTTAAGATCCTTAATTACTATTATTAGCCATTTGACACCATAAAATAGAGGTCTGCTGTTTTAATGCCTGTTTCACCCCTGTCCTCTTAACAAAAACAGGGAGGTGGAACTTTTGGAACCTGATCAGAGGTAATGTGTGTATGCCAGCATAAAAACGTGTGTGTATGTGTGTGTGCACATTTTGATGTGGCATTGTCCAGAGCTCTTTCACTCTGTGTTGGGAGAGCACTGAACTGAGACATCAGCCTCTTGGCAGGGGCAGGAAGGCTGGCAGGTTTCTCTGTTTGGGGATGTCTTTTGTTCAATGTTTGAATCGTGTGAAACCTTAATTAGCAAATAAGAAGCTTTGGCCTTCCCTTGCAAGTTCTGGAGCAGAATTAAGGGAAGTGCCAGGATATGCCAAGTGACACAACAGCCCTGGCTCCGTGGCTTTTGTTTTGCTCTGCTGCCCTGCTGTTTTGAGATGCTCTTCCCACTGTATCAGCTGCTGGCAAAACGCTCCCCAAGTTGATCTGTGTTTGATGCTTTGGTGTTGCTTTCTCTGTACACAACAATCAAACTGCTGCGGTGCTGGGGACCCTGTGAGCAGCCTTTGAGCTGAGAAGAAAGCAGCCCTTTCTCTGCAGGGAGAGGTGCCCCGTGGTGCCAGCAGGGCGAGTCCCTGCCCGCTGTGCTCTGGGGGCCACGCAAGCTCCTCTCTCACCACGCAGTCTGGGCCTTCCTGGAGCACAGTCAGCATTAGTCACTTCTTGCAAAGCCACTCCTTTCATTTGATCTTCTGGTATTAATTATTTGCACTTCCTCTTGTCACAACGCTGGTTTCTTTTTTTTTTATTGCCCTGGATGGAACTGCACAGAAATCCTTTCCCTCCATTCCAATGCCACAGTGGTTTCTGTCTACAAGAGAGCACAGAATTGCTTTTATCAAATATATTTCTTTTGCCATTGTTTCCTGATGACAGATACTACTCTTAATCTACACAGAGACAACACTCTGAAATGGGAGATCTCTATTCCCATCAATTGTTGGTACGTTGATAAATCATAGCATGTCTCATTTTCTGAATGACACGCGTCTGGATTGCAGTCTGCCTCTTTTTTGTCACAGTTTTTCAGTGCTAACAACAGCCTTGCCAAAGCTCATCTGTTCCCTTAGTGTGCACTCCAGCAGGCTGATTAAATCTGTCACACTTTCCCTGTATAAGGCATAATCAAACAGGTTGATAGAAAATCGGAAGGACGTGATATTTTTATAAATATCCAAGGCATTGCACTTACCTCGTGACTGCCATTAGCTGTGGCACCTTGTTACTCCCGGGTTGGAGGAGCATCAGCAAAGTCTGCCAGGAAAAAGGAGTTTGTCACTGTTTTTTGTGGGCCTCAAGT
This sequence comes from Phainopepla nitens, assembly GCA_013400175.1. Classification (NCBI taxonomy): domain Eukaryota; kingdom Metazoa; phylum Chordata; class Aves; order Passeriformes; family Bombycillidae; genus Phainopepla; species Phainopepla nitens. The sequence goes on along the minus strand of VXBQ01012727.1, from coordinate 5,026 downwards.
GTGATTGTGCCACACTTCCACGCAGAGGGAAGCCTTGCTTAGGAGAATATCAAGAGTGGAGGGTGCCTTATGGTGTTTTCTTCTCTGTCTTTCAAAGGCAACTGCAGGAAAAGTGGGGGACCACTTACCCACCAGCCTTAAAATAGCTGTGAACACGTGTGACGTGCCTGACTTTGCTGGGTTGTGCAGATCCCACTGTTAATAACAGGAGCTGAAGTTATGGATTGAGCAGCAATGTGAGCAGCACTTGTGAGCAGCTTTAAGCCTGTCACGGGCTCCCTGAGCACAAACATCCAGGGTAAGTGGCTCAGCAGAAACATTCCTTAATTCTCTGGTAAAGGAGTGGCAGAATTAGACTGAGGTAGCCCACAGCTCAATGAGCTCTGAGGGATGCTGCCACTTCCCTCGCTGCCTTTCCCAGAGCCGGGGCAGCGCTGTCCAAACCCCGCTCCCGTATCTGCCACAACCTGATGGACAGGTCTGGCGTTTGGCTCGCGTGGGCGTGGGCAGCAGGGCTGTCACCCCCACGCTGCACTGCCACCAGAGCTCAGCCCTCCGGGACAGAGGGACGCGCTGTTCTCCGCCGCGTCCCCGCCCCGCTTGGAACTCACCAGGAACAAGGAGGGGAGGAGGTGTCGCTGCTGCCGGGAAGCAGCAGGGGATGACGCCAGGGCAAGGGCCTGGCTGTTGGGGCGGCTGTGTCGGGGGCTGGAGATGGGCAGCTGCTCCAACAAGGCATGAGAGTGCTGGCAAGGGGGGATCTCTATGGCAGGTGTGAAAAGAGAAGTACCCTCAAACTGGAAATGAGGGGAAAATCCCAATCGCCTCACTCTGAGAGTCCCCTGGCTACACCACACTGCAGCCCTGGTGAGCACTGCCTTCATTAACGTGTCCCTTCAACAAGGGGGATGATGTTCATTTCATTTTTAATTTTATTTTAAATTAAATTTTTCATCTCCCCCTGCAGTATTCCACTCCAAAGTTCATGCTGGCAATAGTGTGGGAGTACAGTTTACATGACAACAATAGGAGGGACCTGGTAAGGATCTGTTCCTTTTAATTCCCCCAGAGTTCATATAAATCTGTCACCCTCTGCTACCACTCTGAGCCACTTGTTTCCTAGAAAATGTGGGATGTGACAGAAGTTTCAATCTGCATATTGTTCTGTTGTTCTTTGAGGAAGCCTTTTGTATTTCCTCTCTCTCTGTTAACATCAGAATCAGACTGGCAGATAATGATTTGGGGTATTTTTTTTCATTCACCAGTTCACTGTAATTAGATATGAAACCATTTAGCTCTGACCACTGCAGACCTGATTGAATCCTCTTATTGCATCTTGATCTCTCTCCCACTTTCTACTCTTCTCGAATATTTGGGAGGTGCTCTGCCACCTTCCTGTCGGGGCTGTCTGAAGCAGGAAGGGGTAGAAGTTTTCCTGTGTTTGCCCAGTGCCAAGAACAGCCCTTAAGAAATTAACAATATCCCTGGGAGGGGAGACAGGTATTGGGGAAAGAGGCACAGATTTAGAGACCAACAGCCAAGTTGCATTTTTGGCTCCTGTTTTAGTGAACATGAATCAGGAAATCCTAAGGCCTTACAGAGCTTTTCTCAGAAGGGTTTTTGAGGGGCTGCAGCAGCTCCTCTGTTGTTTGGCTCATCCCTTTTGAGTTCAGGCCTTTCCAAAGCCCTTCTCCTTGCAGATGCCTGCTGCAGGCTGAGCTGGAGGATGTGGATTTTCCCTGGTCCTGTACCCTTGGAGTGCAGCAGCCCTGGCAGAGCCTGGGGTGCTGCCAGGCTCCCACAGCTCCTGAGCAGCAGTGAGTGCCTGCTCTGCCTCACGTCCTTGACAGTGATGCAGAGACACTTAAAGATATTTGCTAAGTGCTTGTGAATTAGTTTTTGATTAGCGAATAATTAAATAAATTCCAGCAATCCAAAGGACACGTGCCCAGTTTGATTTGCATTCTCTGTGACAAGAGAGGAGCTCAGTTCATCTGATGCAAGTCGAAATTCGCTGTATCTTCATTTGATTTGCCTTTGACACAGCATTTAAATAGCAGCAATATCTATAATCTTGTGCTCCCCAACAAGGCTTCAGTAAAAACTTACTGCCAGGTCTAATCCAGGGTTAGCACACACAGCCTGATCTCTGGGTTCCTGCTTCAGTGCCTTTGAGAACATGCTTAATTTAATCTGAACAAAGACACTGCCATGGGGAGCTCCAGCCTGGCTTTGCAATCCAGAGTATCTTTGTGATGAAATATGATGCAGGCCACCCTGTGTACCATGGATCCAGTAAATGATTTTGAAGTGTTCTTCAAACAAAATTCTGCTGCTTCTTGGGCACTGTCTGTACCTCTGGGACACGAGGGATGCAACTTTAGTTTGGTTTTTTTTTCAAGTGTAAATTTTCTTTGGAAAGTGGTCTGGGTTCTTTGGGTAATAGGAAGTGTTAGCCATTATTATAAACATCACTTCAATCTCTTTTCCTTCCCACAGTGGAAGGAATCCTCACTAGAGGGTTCTGCTTCCACATTTGCACCAAATACCCACTCAGCTGTTTGTGGCTATAAGCTGGTGGCAGGACCTGATTTGTAATTATAATTTCAGCCATTCATTTTTTTTTTCATGATTTAGCTGTCATTAAACCCCCTATACTGCCTGATAATCTCTGCTGCCCGAGAGCGGGGTTTGTGTGAACTACAAGCAGAGGTTCTGTCATGCCATCACAGGTAAAAATGGAATAATTTTGCAAACTGTGGGGGCTGCAGAGGCATCGGGTCAGAGCGTGCTGGCAGGGTCCCTCCCTGCTGGGTGCAGACCAACCAGGCCTGGCAGTGTGGTGTCAGGCCTCTGGTGAGCCTTGCTGCTCAGGGCTTGGCTCTTGCTCTCCAGAAAGAGCCTGAGGATGAACAGTCAGGGAGAAATTGGCCTGAGAAGCAGCAGGAATTGGTGTGGAGCTGCCTTACCCCACCACTGAGGCTGCTTCCTGCTCTGATTGCTTTCTCTGCCAGTTTGGGGCTGGCTGTGTCCCAGTGCTGCTCGTTCCAGGCAAAATGGGACTCTGTCGTTATCTTTGTAATTCAGAGGAGAAACCAAAACATTAAAATATTATTACTGGACATAAGGTCACACAGGAACACGACACAGAAATCAGGAATTAAACCCCATCTCCTCAGCTGAGAGTTAATACTTTAAGAAAGGGATCTATCACAAAGAGAGCATGGCTCTAGGAATGCCATGGAATATTTCACTCAATATTTCACTTGTGCTCACAAAATAAAACAGATTTCTCCAGCTGTTTCTGGTATTGCCAACTTAGGCTTTTGATTGACACATTGCCATGTTTGTGGGATTCATTCTCAAATGTTCTAAAGAGTTTATTTTGTATCTAAACTGAAAGCTGCTTGGTGAGGAACTATTTTGAGGAGAGATATGTAAAGATAGGGTAGGAATAAAAGGATATATATATATATATCAAGGGAGCTTATATCCTCTTATTCCTCTACCTTTACATTTACCTTTACTCTCTAAATGATAAACACATAACCAGTGGCTGATGGGTGAAGTATATTTCCACCAATTAAATCTATATTTTTAAAAATCACTTCTTAAGTTCTCCCCCTCATCCTCAAAGCCTATATTCCAGAGAGGTAAAAGGTCCCTTCGTGGCAGATTTTATGCTTGAAAATGATATGGTTTTTTGATATGCCACAAATCTAAGATTAAAAAAAACAATTCAGAAAAGATACAAGGAGGCTTTTTGGAGCTTATTTCATTTGTAGTGCGTTTGCACTTGGGTTACACGAGGAGAAATTTGGCCTTGGAGCCTGTGTCTCTGTAAGCAGCATTCCTGGCTTTGCATATCAGATATGAAATTTGTTTGGAATGTTTGCTATAAAAATACCTACGCATGAACTTACATCAGCCAGAAAGCAACTCGGGCTTGACCTTTCTGCAGCTCCGATGTGGCAACAGTAACTTAGGGAATGACTCGCAACTGATGTTTTCACAGGCTTTGTTTCAGCGCAGGAACAATCCTTGGAACAAGCTGCCCTTAGAAATCAGTGTTTTCTTTCAAACTCCTTATTTTCTGCTCGGGAGTGACCCAGGGTAGGTTACCAGGCTTAATGTTGTAACAAAGCCATTTGGGAAATCCTCCCATTCTGTGTCAGTCCTGGGCTGAATACTAAAAGCAAACATGCTGGAGAACAGCAAAGGGCAGGGGTGGTTTTGATCCTTTTACAATTCAGCCCGTGTTTCTATTTCAGACAGCGAAAAGACATTTTAATGGAACAGGAACCTCCTACTGTCACCCCACTTACTGCGACTTAGAGGACTTTTTGAGGAGAGCCACCGTGCCCTGAGAGGTTTGAGGGGCTGATCATGTGAAGTTTGAGAGGCCGTTTCCCTTGGAGTTTTTTGGGGCTTGAGGAGCTGATTCCCTGTGCGGTTTGAGGGCATTGAGGGGATGATCCCCTGTGAGGTTTGGGGGGGATGAAGGCTGATCCCCTGCGAGGTTCTGGGGGCCTTGGGGACTGTTCCCTGTGAGGCTCGAGGGGGATATTCCCTGTGAGGTTTGAGGGCTCTGAGAGGATGATTCCTGTGAGGTTTGAGGGGGCTGAGGGCTGATCCCCTGCGAGGTTTTGGGCGGCTGAGGGGCTGCTCCCTGTGAGGATCTAGGGGCTGTTCTCTGTGCTCTTTGAGGGTGCTGCCACTCTCACCCTCCCACA
>VXBQ01012726.1:4874-23070 GCA_013400175.1 Phainopepla nitens | reverse complement strand
ATGTAGGATACACTTGTCCTGGTGAGGTAACACACTGCCTCTACCTCACCCTGCCCATATGAGTCCTGACACACTTCCTGACAGGAGAAGGTGACATCACTGACATCCAGGGACACAAGGTTGCTGGGCTGTAATCTCTGGTTAAGATTGAATCTTGTATTTTGCTCACTGACAGTACAGCCAGACTCTTGATAATTATTTGGAGGCTACATTATCTGTATTTTATTTTGCCTTTTGAAGAGAAAGGTTAGTTGGATTTATTGTTCATCTCTGATTGCAAATTAAAGGAGAGTAAACTTTTCTTTTTTTGTCTTTAATGATTAATGCAGCAGTCAAATCTTTGGGGTTTTTGTTTCTCTTTTTAGTAAAAAAAATAGTCTTTAAAGGTGCTAAGGGAGAAATTTTATGTCAACATGCTTTTCAAAAATCCACTACTGCTGAAGAAAGGACTTTTTTGAGTTACCCATTTATTGTTAATTTGCTTGTTGCCATGATATAAGAAAGAGGAAAATGCTACATATAAGCCACAGTCTATAACAACTTGAGTAACAGGAAGACTTTAGACAGAGGGAAGGTCAAATTCACTTAAGCAAACAGCCAAGGCAAAGAAATGGCTTTAAACTTTAGTTATTACATTTGGGGTTATTACATTTGGGGTTATTTCCATTGTGTGATGGGTTCTGCATATCTATCTATCTATCATCTATCTATCTATCTATCTATCTATCTATCTATCTATCTATCTATCATACTTATATGATATAAAAGAGAATTTCTTATGAGGAACGCATCTGATTAACACTTTAGGTGCCACGTTGCCGATCTTTGCAGCTATGAATTTGCAAGATTTGAGAAGGAAAGAACTTTGGCCCAAGCCACTTGGATTAAATACTGGGAAAGGTTGGGAAAATCTCCATCACAACACAAGCCTGTTCAAAAGTTTCAGACAATGAGGTAGAAACGATAGTACAAACTGATGAGACTTGATTTTGCTTGTTGTACTGTGTTTGACCTACTATTAACATCTGGAACTTAACACCTCTGAAAGTGAAATCCACATTTGTTTAAGAGGCAAATAATGAATGTTTTTTTCTTGACTAGAGCTTTCCACATATACTAGTAAAGGCAATGTTCCAGTGGTGTATGTTTCAAAGCTTGTAATGATGGGCAATACACATTAAAGAGCTAGAAATACTGAACTTAAAGAGCAGCCTGAAGTCCTAGACACATCTACAGAGGTAGATTTGATCCCTTTATAACCCTCAAGTGAGTTAAATGAGAAATAAAGGAAGGAGAAATGTCTCATTAGAGAAGCCACCATAAAAAGAAGCCTACTTTTAATAAAAAATAGCTGTATGAAGCTTGTAAAAGCATTAACCCCAATATATGGAAGTTCTAAACAGATGATGAAGAAGGAATGTGAAAAACTTTTTTCATGGCCCCAAAATGTATAAAAATAACAACAACAACAAAAAATAAAAAGAAAAAAAAGTAGCTCAAATGGTTGTCAAGGCCCATGAAGACTTTAAATATCTCTTGAACACTACAAGTATCAAAACCTCTGTCTTTCCCTCTTTCTGGGATCTGTGAACAAAAATGAAACTCAGAATATCAGTTGTCTTGCCATGACTGAACAAGAAATATATCACATAATCACTTCTCAAGATCTTCCCTCTTGTCTTGTTCCCTTGCAGAAAATGTCTTTCTTATTATTACTTTTCTTATTAACGTCAAGATAAAGAACATTTATCTTTGGGGAATCTTTTCTTCCCATCCTAAAATCTGCATTGCTTTGAAATATAAATCTGATACGTTTAGAAATGGAAAGGAAAAAGCATGGTCCAGGTGTCAAAAAACTATGTCTGATGTCCTGGTCCCTGGAAAAGAACCCCATGCCAGGGAAAAACATTTTTTCCTTTTTTACTTATTTTTTTTAAATGTCAATGGGATGGCCTTTCCAAAGCAAGTTTTCTTGTTTTCTTGGTAGAGGCTTGTTCTTTTTTTCTCGTATACATACAGCAATTAAATCAGTATTGATAGTGACATTTGAAAGCTCTATCTCTTTTCCTCAGCTGGAACTGTGCTTTCATTTTTTCTTGTGGATAGTTTCACAGCAAACTGTTGAAAGCCATGTAAACTTTCACATTTTCTTTGACACTGAATCTGCAAGACTCATGAACAAACATGCACATTCTTCTTTTATAATGAAGCTAGTTTGTTCACTTACACAACATAATATGAGGCACAAAGCAATAAGTTAGCAGGACATATTCTTCTTTCTTGGAAGGAATGTTGTTTGTTTTTTTTTTTTTCCATTTATTCTTGCATGAAATCTTCTAAGAAGTAATTCAGAAGAAAGGAAAAAATGGAATTCAATTTTCAAAAAACTGAAAGGAGAAAACAGACAAAAAAAACCCCAAAAACTAATACAAAGCAAACAAACACCCCACACAACCAAAAAAACAACCAACCAACCAACCTACCAAAAAAAAACCAAACCAAACCAAAACAAACCCCATTAATTTAAAGTTTAACTGAAAATATTTTTATAAATGCATATCTATCTACTCATCCACCTCTTAATCATATATTTTCAACTACCTGATGTAGTGGTAATAAAATATTTAAGAGCTAGATTTATAAAACAGGATAATGTAGGAAGTCAGAATGCATCTTTTGACCCTTTAAGGGAGGACTAACTATGAAAACTCACCTGTTAGGAAAAATGAGAGAAACGATGCTGAGATCCAAATTTTATTAATATCTCATGTTCAGTTAAAATCTTCAGTCAGAGCTCATCTCTTGTCAGAAAGCCCAACAACATGCCACAAAACTGTGGGAAACCAAGCATCACATGCTCCTTCACCAGGGGATGGTATGTTTTTCCTCTGTTTGAGGTTGTTCAGGATTGTTTCCAGATGTTTTCAGAGTAGACAGGGCAGTTATAGCCAATGTTCTTTCTCCTATGCTTCTGTTCTGTACCTCAAGAAGGTTCTGTAAGGGTCCTATTGAGCAGTATCGTTTAAGAAAACATAATTGTTAAAAAAAATCTCATCTTTCTTTCTTGATTTCCAGAAATCTCATCTTGATTTCCAGAGCAAATCAGTGTTTTTCTCTGCAAACTTCTTTCCATATCAGTGCACTGGCTGTAATCCTAGCTCCACTGCTGTCAGTGAAAATATTTAATTGTTTGGGACTCAGCTTACCTGCCATGGAAAGTGGGACATTTCTCCAGGACAAAGGCAGATCAGGACTGATCTTAGAGGAAGCTGGACATACATCTTACAAAACCCCCCTTCATGCCACCAGTTGGGCAGGAGACTTTTCAAAGTGTTTCTAAATTAATTAACATTCAACAAATTCCATTGATGTCTTTTTTATCTATTCCTCTGAAATATTTTGATTCTTAAATCATTATGGCTGTGAGTTAGGATAAATATGGCACCTAACTACTCCCAGGTGGGTAAACTGTAAATCATGGTGCATCTGGATGAGTTTTCGTTGTTATTGTTTTCTTTTCATATGCAGCTCAGTGTGCCTTTGAAGAACATCAATAGATTTCTTTGATTCTGAAGCAGCAGTACTAAAATACTCAATAGATGACTGAATAGGATAGGTGGTAGGGAAAGATTTGTCAACAGCAGACTCAAGTAAAATACAAAGATTATGGCACCAGTTTTCAATAGATTTTCTCTATCCGCTTCTAAAATTAGGGGTCTTGAATATCAGTATGAATTTGAGCTGTCTGTTTATCTCAGAAATGTAACAAGAAAAATCAACCACCACAAGTATGACTTTGTTTTCTATCATTTTTCAGTATTAGATCTTTCAAAACTTTTCCTATTCTTGCTGGGCATGGTCAGATTCAGTGCTTGTCATTGCAAGTCTGGTCAAATGTTCTTTATTTTCAGTCCCACAGACATTTCCCAAAACAAATTTGCACATATGCAAACACATAAGTGAAGTACTTATCTTCATTTGTTCACCAGATTTTACCAAAAGTTTTGTCAAAGGAGGAAAAAGAAGCCCCAAAACTGTGCTTTTCACCTCCTCCTGTTTTAACATATTGGAGTGACAAAAGCTTTCCTGACCTTAGAGGACTCTTCACTTGTTTTGAAAAGGATAATTTTTTCAGCCTGTTTTACTTAAGCTTCTTTTTAGTTATTTGCAACTTCACAATCCCATTCACAAACTGTTGCCATGGTAAATAATTATATCATGGATGAATTGTGTATGCTCCCACTTCATGGCTGGAAGAGAAATTGTAAAAGGAGAGGTGAGAATGAGAGAGGGAAAAAAATCAAAATCCTTTAAAATTACAGGGGAGAGAGTTGAGAAATTATTACCTCCTCGTTAACATAATTAACTCCATGAATTATAAATTGGTATTAGAACTTCTGACAAAAAGAGTAATTATATTTACTCATGTAAAATTAAACAATACCAAAAAAAATTAATGAGATTCACCAGAAGCTCTGTTAATATTATCGTAAAATTCAGAAATCCAAATAGTTCAGATTTAGAAATGATTTAAGCAGCATAAACTTTAGTGCTTCTTAGATTTGAATAGACTGAACATGTTTCCTCAGTGTTTTATAATCAAACTGTGACACAAAGCACATAAACTCTCTAATTCTTCAGAAAAGGGAGTACTAATATACAGAGGCAGCTGCATTCTTCCTAAAAAGGGACTGCTCAGAGACAACTTTTGTTTTTGCAGTGAATTTGTACACACCTACATCCATCCACACAAAAAAAACCTCTGTACAGTTACACACACTTCTCATGAGAACAATAAATTCTGCTGCTGATCTCTGAACATTGTGAGAGCAAGAATACAACAGATGCAGGTGAAAGGTAACCTAATCTGTTGGTTTGCCTTTGGTATTGCCACTCCCATGTTTTCTTCTGGAGGATGCACACCAACCTCACGGCACAGGATCTTTCTTGCTTAAATTTAGATATACTCAACTCAAGTCTGATATGATTAGCTGGGCTTCTTCTGGAATCAGTGTGGACTGACAGCTCAAAATCATTATTTGGAATGGGCTCTCTTGCAGATGGGATTGATTGTTTTTGGAGATGTCCTGCTTGTTTTTCTCTCAACTTAAAGGACATTAAAAAAAAAAATACATTAGCATTTTATTTTAATTTTATTTTCAGTTGCCTAAACACTCTTCCATATCCCAATAATTTAATGTTTCTCATTTGCTACTTGGGTCTATCTGTCTGTCTATCTGTCTATCTATCTATCTGTCTGTTTGTTTGTTTTCAGCTGTTACTCTTATTTCTCTCCCAGAAGGAGGCACTTTTGCAAGCCTACACACTGTGTGATGCATCTCATTCATGGAGTTTCCACCACAGGTATATAAAGTAGGAATAGTACTTTGGAGCTAAGGAATTTGGTCCACAGAGCAGCAACCAGTGTAACTGGCTCCATGCAAGGGGAGAAAATGGCAGAGATGGTACCACATGCTGGTGTTTAGGCAGTTGCCCACTTTAATTGTCCCTGGGCACAGTATTTACCCAGCCTCCAAAGTTTTTCTCCAATTCCAGCACCGCCATTGGCATCCATAGTCTCTTTAGTTGATAAGCTCAGATATTTTCTACCTTGCATAAATGTTCAGCTTTGAAGTTGTGTGCACACCCCACCCCACAATTTCCAGGACAAAATACACTTGTGGACCACATTTAAATTTCAACAGGTTTCTGCATCCTGTTCGTTGTTCCCCACCTTGATCAGACACTTGAAAACAGAAATCATTTTGCCCAAGGCATGTCTGCATTTAGTATTTCACCCAGGGCATTAATTTCGATTTCCATGTTTCTACACTATTTTTCTCCCCTGCTCTCTCTTTCTGCCTCACAACTTTGTATATGACAAAAGCCTTACCTGCCAACTGTTCGGAAAAAAATGTGATTTCTATTGAATAGTGCACTTTGGAATGAAAGAAAACACTGTATAAACGAGGCTGAGGAACTCATTCACCTGTGCCTATATTACTGTGAAATCAATTATGCAGGGCTCTTTCGAAAGTTACTGATTGTAGCAAATTGAATGGCCTCCATTTCAGCATAATTTGGAGAGGTTGATGTAATCAGAGACCTTACACCATGGTGAGATACAAGATTCGTGATATTCAGATGGGAAAAAGGCTACAATGGTTAAGCTTATTCTGTACTCTCTGCTTACTGGCTGTAATGCTTTCATAAGTACAAATGGAATTGTTTTGATGAAGGCAGAGATGGTTCTAAGGGGCAGGAAAAGGGGAGAAAAAGAGAGAGAAGAGGAGAAAAAAAAAAGAAGCCAACAAACCTCTATCAGGTTGTTTGAAATCAAGGTACTGTACTGTTAAACGAGGCAGCAGTGGAATCTAATCCTGAGCATAATTGGTTGCAAATGAAACACTTTAATATCAAATCTTCAGTTGTGCCCTGGAGCTGCAGTTCAGGTTTGCATGAGCTACATGTAAGTGGAGGTAAAATGTGTCTTTTCTTTCTTTCTTTCTTTTTCCTTTTGCGAAGGTACTTTCTGTTTCAATCTGCTGGAAATTTGTGGGGCAAAGTAATTGCTCCTCAGTTTATAATGCCAAGATAGTCTGCCTTGAGATGTCCTGTACCTTGAAAAACAATCACATAGAAATAAACAAAGGAAAAAAAAAAAACCTAATTCAATAACAACAAAAATAAGCAGATTCCCAACAAAATTTATCTCACAATGTCAGCCTGCCACTCTCTGTTCTGTTATGTGAAGATGTTTATTAAACTTATCATTATATTATATAACAACATTTTTTTTGTACTGTCAATCCTTTGGAAAACGCAGAAAGTGAAAGAAAATCTGGAAAAAAGGGGAAGAATATTAGCACTTTGACTTCTCAATTTCACCATGTTCTAGAAAACTTCACAAACCAAATATGGAGGTGAACTTCAGAATTTCGATTTATCTCTCTTTGTAAAATGAAATTATACCAATTAAAGCAGTGATTTTTTTTTTTTTTAGAGAGAGACAGAGGAAAAGTAAGTGCTCATTCTTGTAGCAAAATCTTCATTGAACAGTTCAAATCCCTTTGTACTGTGTTCAGGACATTTAAGCAGGGATCTCGGAGTCTCTCTTATCACTTTAAAGGATGTGTTCTCTGCCTTTGCTCTCCTAGTCTGTAAATTACAAATAATAACATTTCCTTCATCTGGAGTAATTCTCTGTATTTCATTTTTTTTTAACGTAGGAATTAGACCATGAAATTTCCATGCAAAATGCCAAGCACATTATAACACATCCCTTTCCTTGTTTTTCAGTCCATATTCAATGCTGTCAATAAGTGAAACCCTCATTTCTAGATTTTTCCCATTTACAGAATTAAGCACCTTTTCAGTTTTTCCGACTTAATAGAATTTGAGTATAGAAGCAGTAAAATCTTCATAGACAATATTGCAGCATAAACTTCAGCATATTTTTCAGCTTTTTCTCTTTGCTTATGCCTAATTCTAAAGAAAGCAAAAGCAAACAGGTTTAACATAAAAAAATTAAAAAATAATATTTTTTGAATTTATCTGTATACCATCAACCTCCATCTCACAGATTTATGTTGCTTCAGAATTTCTTGGTTGGCTCTATACAGTAGCCCAAAATTTCAATTGCTCTTTCAGTATACAACAACTCATTTCTAATAACCAAGAAGTAGCAGAGTTCATGAATGATGAAATACTAAAATCCTGGGCCTTGACCCAGAAAGACTCACAAATAAATTTAAAGTGACCAGAAGATCATAATATTGACCACAGGTTCCATATTGACTCAGTTACATTTACTATAGGTCATAACAGAACTTCCTACCTTCATTTTCATACCTACAGAAAAAGGAAAATTGACTTCTTTCGGGACAATTTCAGATTCTTTCTTTGCATGAAAAATTTGCTCTGTGGTACAGGTGGTTTCAAAGCCTTACCAGGGATCAAATATTGAAAAATCTGAACTTTGTATATTTAATACAGCATACACCCCTGACTATAAATTTCATGCAAGATGTAAAAGAATTAAAGCACGGAATCATTATGTATTCTTGACTGAGATTCTTTGCAAAGGTAACTAAAGGATATCAGGCTGATATCATTTGAAAACTTGAGAGGAAGGAGCCATAACATCCTCCATATTCTTCATATATAGAAACCACAAGACTCAATCTGCTATTTACTTAGATCCTTCACATTTAAAATTATAAAACTGTAGATATTTACTCCCAACAGGTGGTGCCTGGAAACTATTGTAATCCTGTGGATGAAATTCCCTAAAACAGACCCTGTGTCACCATGTGCTCACCAGCGGCTTGCTGCCACAATGGTATTTCAGTAACATCACAGAAAATTGATTAAAATAAATATAGAATTCATTCAAATGAAGAATACCCACAAAAGCATCTAAAGCAAACTCTTTAATTTCTAAAGACATTGACATGGAAATTGTCTTATTTTGTTTGAGAGCTGAAGAAGCACTTCTATGTTCAAAGTAATATGCACTACACAAGTTGATCAAATAATATACATTTTGCCTATTCCTAAAAGCACTGCTTTGAAGCTCTCTTGCTGTGTCCTTAGCTAAATAGCTAAATTCTCTTCCAAATATCTCAAAAACCAGTCTTCTTTGTTTTGCTTTTCTATTTCCTTCACTAAAAAGATAAAACCAGAAAGCTGCCTGCATCTTTCAGTTACAACTTGTTCTCCAACTTCGCCCCTGGTGCTTATTGCATGTGAGGGAAAGAGAAAAGGAAAAGGTTACAGCCTCACTCGGCAATTACATACAACACCCACAATTGAATGGCAGCTGGACAATGAACCAACTACAATACAGAAGTCCTATTAACTTCTTCAGCCCATAAACCTGGATTAGTTCACACAGTTTACAAGAGGAGCAACAGCTAAGCCACCCATCCCTACCGGCTGAAAGATCTCTTGGAAAAAGTTTTTCATTTACCTCGCCTTCACTGTGCTGTTAGTGTGAAGGGAGATGGGGGGAAAGAGGAGGGAAAGTGATAAAAGAAACAAAAACCAAACAATCCTGCTTTAAAATTTTACAAGGGAGGGAATAAATATAAAACAAGGGGAAAAAATACAGTCTAACCCAAAGAGAAGCATGTCTCTTGAAATAAATATCTCCCAAGCTCATAAACAGTGAGGCCAATGGTCATGAGCGTAGCAGATGTTTATTGCCTCTTACACCCTCTGCTACTTTGGGATAATCACTTAAATATCACCAAATCCAGTTTGAATTTAAATTAGCTTCATATTTTCTTTCATGATTATTTCATTAAAAAAAATTCATATGATTAGCCAATTAAACAGAGAGGGAGAAGCAAAAAAAAAGAAAAAAAGAAAAAAAAACAGTAGGAGAGCAATAGCCTTTAATATTTTCAATTAAGATGCAGTGCCACCAATAAAAGAGGCTTACATTTTCATTTTATGGGTACCTATGGAGAGCATTATGACACAAATGACTCAGAGCAAGGTAATCATTTCAAAATATATTGTAGTGGAGGACTGTAAACAGTGCAGTGTATTAGCTTAGATGGCATGTGATGAAAATATCAAGTTTCCAGAAGCGCATTCAACATTGGTTTCAATATTTCTTAGAGCATGCATTTGCAATGCATGTCTTCTTTTATGGGAGCAGAGGCAATGTCCTTATGGAGAGCAAAGCTCACTGCTGTGGTGGAGTCTGCTCCTTGAGCTGTGCTCGTGGGTCATGCTGACTTTTTAACTCTGCCCAAACATAACAGGCTGCGGCACCAAGCTGTGGAAGAGGTTACCAACACTACACAATCCCACAAAATCACTTTAGGCTGCTCTAATTGACCCAGGGACAAAGGAGATAGGGTGGGTTGACCCTGGATCGCTGCCAAGCCACCACCAAAGCTGTTCTGTCCCTCCCCTCCTCAGCTGGACAGCGGGGAGAAAATATTACAAAAGGCTTGTGGTTCAAGGTAAGGAAAGAGATAAGTCACTCACCAGTTACTGTCTCAGGCAAAACGAACTCAACCTGGGGAAATGAATTTAATTTATTACCAGCCAAATAAGAGTAGAATAGGAAATAATTAGAAAGAAAAAAATTCCCCCCCAATTGTCACTCCTTCCAGGCTCAACTTCACTTCTGACTTTTTCAACCTCCTCCCACCCAGTACTGTAGGGGCATGGGGAATGGGACTGTGGTCAGTTCATCACATGCAGTTTTTGCTGTTTCTTCCTCTACAGGGCCTGCACTCCTCACCCCCTTCCCCTGCTCCAGCATGGCATTCGTCCCATGTGAGACAGTCCTGAACGAACTGCTCCAGCTTGGGTTCTTGCCATGGGGTCACAAGTCCTGCCGGCAAACCTGCTCCAGGCTGGGCTCCTCTTTCCATGCAGTCACAGGCCCTGCCAGGATCCTGCTCCAGCACAGGCTTCCCATGGGGTCACAGCCTCCTCTGGGCATGTCCCTGCTCCAGCCTGGGCTCCTCCAGGGGCTGAGTTGGATCTCTGCTCCCCCGTGCCCTCCCTGTGCTGCAGGGGCACAGCTGCCTCCCCACGGGCTGCTCCAGGGGCTGCAGGGGAATGTGAGCTCCAGAGCCTGGAGCAGTTCCTGCCCCTCCTTCTGCACTGCCCTGGACTGCGTGCAGGCTGCAGGGACGCTCCTCTCACACGTTTTCACTCCAAAACTGGCTGCTGTTCAGCAGTTTCTGCTTATATTTTTTTCCTTTTTAAATACATTATAGCAGAAATTCTACCACTTCACTGATGTTCTTGGCCTTGGCCAGTGTTGGGTCTACCCTGGAGCTGACATTGGCTCCATGGGGATAGGGGACCTTCCAACAGCTTCTCTCAGAAGCCACCCCTGCAGCTCACCCCACTGCTTACCATGCAAAGCATATATTGGGAGAAATCAGAGGTTTGTCAGGAAAATGTCATGTAGGAGCCACTATTACTGCCCAAACACAATTCAAGGAAAGGAGGATGCATTTATCAGAAATCCTTCTATCCCTAATGCCCAGACAGGACCTCCATTAGCCTCTCTATGGTAACATCTCGGAAAGCATGTCAGGGACAAAAGAACCATGTCTTAGTTTAACAAGAAAAAATAACTTCCAGTAAATTCTAGGAATTTATTTGATCTTTATGAAGGTCTTTTTCCAAGGATATTTACCACTTTAGAATTTTAATTTCAGGATTTTTGGCTTTTGGGGTTGTTTTTTAAACTTCAAATAGGAAAAAAAAATTAGGGCACTACTTACATTGGCTTTATCTGACTCTCTTTCTCTCTTACCCCCCCTTTTTTTTTTCCTTCCCTTTTCCTTCCATTTTGGAAGTCTTTATTTTTCCCCTCATATAAAAGAGTTTTTAAATTACAAAAATAATTTTATCTGTTTGTTTAATACTGAAGTAAATGATCAGGCACTGCCATGTCTGTTTCTGGTTACTTGTAATTTCTCCATGATGTATCTCCAAGTGTCATTCATGTCAGAAAGGGTTTTACCTTGATTCTGCCAGGCCTTTTGCTTCATCTTGTCAGTCACCTCTTTTAAAATTAAAATACTAAGCCAGATGTACAGTGATATCTAGGATAGTACTCTTGGGTGACTCTGCCGTCTAACTTCCATCTATGGACTAGTAGTGCCCATGAGTTGTTTATTGCAACATTGTCCTTCTTTTCAAAATGAACCCAAAAGGAAGGATGTCTCTAAATATAAATGCCAAATGAAATTTAGCATCTGACAGATTAAACTCATCATAGCTTTTTCGCTATTTTCCCAAGAAGATCACATCTATGACCAGCATTTCTGAAATGAAAATATTTGAACTGGGGATCAAATTTTGCTGGAGTTATTTTACTGAACAGTGGAATGTCATCGTTTCAATATAATGAGTAGAAATTGCATGATTTTGGATCAAAAGGGAGTTAGCATGATGAGGGTGGAATGACAGTGAAGAACTTCATAGTGTCTGGAGTCACTTTGGCAAATTGGATGTTTTTCAGCAAGGTATTCCACAATGGCAACAGTATTTATGTATTTTACACCTCCTAAGAAAAGAATTTGCTAATCTCCTTTTCTCTGATGATTATTACTGATTAGTTGGTCAGGCTGACCACAAATGTATTCTCCCATAATCAGTAGAGACTTTGGCAAGAGACACAATGGGAGGACAGGTGTTACAGGGAGTTAACACTGTGCTGTCAAAATGGTTGCTTCATTCAACTGCAGATCTGAGCTCTTAATAACAGTTTTGAATGTTCTATAACATTAAAATTTTCAGGGATGGTTTTGTTTTATATTCAAGTGAAAATCGAGTCCTTTCTGCCTTTTATTGTGACACATGTTGGTGTAGGAAATGAGAGTGCTGCCATGGGAAAAGTTGACCTCAGACCTTCAAAATGGCGCCAAACCCATGAGCAGAGAGGTTGACCATATGATTTGCCTGCTTAGTCAGTGTCAAAGTATGTGGAAGACTTTCACATCAATGTTCCTATCATTCAAGCTGAAAAAAAGATTTTGAATCTTTGTTCAAATAGAACATGGTACACATACATTTGGGACAGATTCTTTGAGGGAAGAATTGAATGGTCATGGAAAAAGCTAGCGGCAAAGACTTGCATATAGGAGTCAATTAGGGGAATATTCTCAGTTTTTGACTCTGAGTTCAGTTAAACACCACCAGGTATTAATTTATTTGTTTCTGAGGGAAAGGTTCAAGGCTCAGAGTAAAGTTAGAGTAGCGGTGACAAAGACATATGTCAAGGACATAATTCAGAAACAGGCACTAGACATAATTACTCAGTGACATATGCATTGTTTCAGTACAGGGAATGAAAATAAAGAAGAGACATTAATCAGAATGATAATCAGTCAATGATGCAATAATGGTGATCTAGCTGTACTTAGTTTGAACACCTCATGTCCAGGAAAATATCCAGGTTGTCACCGTTTTCATACTGATTATATAATGAAAAATGAAAGTAATGATTCAGATTTGGCAGCCACGAGGTTCTCCTGCGCTGAGAAACTGATAAATGGACACTAAATCTTGATATACATATCACGTTGGAGCTGTCAGAGCATAATCTTCTCCAGAAAAGTTTCCTTGATAATTCAGTGTACCACAGTTTTCTTTTCCCACTTGACTAGCACTTTAACAGCATAAAAAATACTTCCTACTACATTAACATTTCTGTGGATATTATATTTCTGACACACCCAAATAGCACCTCTTTTCAATAGGAGAGGATGCTTTAACCAAGAGGGCACAGACATTATTTTGTGCACTGCTATTTGAACTGTAGGGACACCCTGCTGCCTCTTATGAACTCCTTGTATTTAGATTTTGGCACAGACATGTTGCCAGTTGGGTTGAATGTGGGTAGAAGTTTAGTAGTTTTGTTTTGTTTTTTGGTTTTTTTTTTTAATTCTCTCTACCTGTTTTTTACATATTGAAAAAAAGTGTTATTAGTTGCTTTTGCTATTGATGAGAATTTAATTACTTCCCTATTCCTCTATGAAGAAAGGAAGCAGGGAAGTTCCTGCAACTACAGAGGGTGCTTTTGTTTTGGAATGCTCACCTATCAGAAGCTAGATATAATGCCTCAACTTTCTCTAAAATATTTTGTAATAATTTCAAATTGTTTTTTCCCCATAATGGCAAAAAAACAAAGCTGAAAATTAATGCTTACTCAGGTAGCCACAAATAAAAACACCAATTTACAAGCTAACTTATAGATAAATAGTTTTGAGGAAATTTAAGAAGCTTCCACATTCTCTAAAGAAAAGCTTATTATCTCTGGGGCATCTTTATGAGTATTTGAGTTTAAGGTTGTGAGACTTTTTGGTTTTGTTGTCTTTGATTTGGTTTTAGTTTGGATTAGCTGTTTGATTGGTTGTTTTTTGTGAAAAAAATTGAAAAGGTATATCAAAAGTCATGTCAAGTTTCTTGCATCTCACAGAAAGTATAACTGCCATATCCCTGCTCTACCGCAGCATCTTCTCTGGATGTGTGCATGCTTATGCAAAGAGATAGCTGAAAGTTCAAAATCATTACCCAGACTTTTGTTGCCTAACCTATTTTGGAATGATGGAGCTCAGACTCTTGATTTAAGTGAGGTTTTTGTTGTCTTACCATTTGGTAGTGTTAAGAAACCTCAATCAAGAGTTATTACATGTTTACCTTGAAAACCTAAATAAAAACAGAGAATATCCACATGAAAACTCTCAGGTTTTGCAATCAACAGAGTGTAAACCGCACGCATGGAAATGACTGTTCCGGCAGTAGTTCATGCTGAAGGGACAAAATAATGTAAAAATAGGAATATTTTCAAGGGGACACATTAAAATCATTGACATGGTTAGTGCTGATAAAATATCACATGGATTTTGTGATGGGATTGTCTGGAACCACTGAAGAAATTTCTCCCTCAGAAGATTTGAAAAGGCATACTGTGAAAGTCATTCCAGGAGTGAGGGTGTTGTCTATTGAAACATGGGGCCTGAGAAGACATTACAAGAAGGGAGATTTCAGATTTATCTACTGTAATTTCCAACTTCTCTCCTGTTGCACCACTCCTTACTTACGGTTATATATGTTCTTGTGTCGCCTGGGTCTACGGGTCTACTCCTGCCATGTGCTGTGTGCTCCTCTCTTCATAATGATGCCACTGATGCATCTCACATCCTCTCAGGATCTGTATCACTGCTCAGAGGGACCCATACCTCCATATCTGTTTGCTCTTAATAAACATATCCTAGGGTTTTCTTTAGAGATTTTTTTTTTCCTTTTCATTGGTTGGTTGGTTGATTTGGTTGTGTTGGGTTTTTTTTGGGTTTTTTTTTTTGCAAACCCTTCCAGATAACTCCAATAACATGGTATAACATGAAAACAATTTCCTTTAAATTCTATTTTCTTCTTCTCAACCCCCTNTACCTTGGAATATGCCTTTTTCCTCTTTATATTCCCTATTCATCAACCACTTAAATACTTTATGAGAGAATGAAGCAACTTTTTGTCCATTTGATTCCTTGGCTTGTTCAGTTGCTTAAGGATATCTTCTTTACATGACATTTTTTCATTACAGCCAGAATATGCTGTTACCCACATACAAGCATGGCATCTTTTTCTCTGAAGCAATGGCATTAAACTCCAGGAAATTTTAATAAAACAGTTCACATTCAAACTCTTCTCTAAATACCTCCTGTAAATGAGCTTTCTCTTTCCTGCTGCTTTGAAATGAACAATTAAAGTGAGTTCTACGTTGAATAAGCCTGGGAACATATTGGCATTTCTGGGCTTGGTGGAGGATGTGTCAAGTGTTGTCACCATTTGGTTTTTCACAATATGACAGTATTTTTCCTTCTTTAAAACCACAGAAGAGGAAAAAAAAAATAAAAGAAGAAAAAGAAAATGGATTGCTGAAAACAATCAGAGTTTATAGAGTGGTTTAACCATTTACTGCCAGCTTAGATTTGAAACCTTTACCATTATGGTGTTTCATCCAACAAATGGGCAATTTTTACCACAGCTGAAACCTGTGACATTTCTTCAGAGCTTTACACATCACTTCACGCTTCTACTCCCCTTTTTCTCCCTGACTGAAGTCCAGCAGCTACTCCTATCTACACTGCCTGATGCAAAACCTATCAAAGTCAATGGAAATGGTCATATTAACTTTGCTGGGCTTTGGTCCAGGTCCTGAGCCATATGGAGCTTGAACCAACCTTGACCTCAGCGGAGATGAAACAAGTCACCTCCGACACTGTATCAGTAGTTTCCTACAATCCATCAGTGAGATGTGTCACATATGCAGCGTGAGTGAATCCACCTGCCAAGACTGATACTTTTGCTCCACTGGCTCATGGCCAGACGGTTAGTCATGCTATTTTCCCTGTATGATAAGAGAAGTTATGCATATTAGGCATTTTTTTGCTCCTATTTAAAAATGACAGCCTGGGATCTAACTTTGCATTAACTGCTCATAAAGTTCTGCAAATTCCTCTCCTTCCTTTTATGATTAGCAAATTAATGATCTTCAGATGGTTCAGTGCAATGCTGCAGAAAGTTTGGATGACTAACAGACCTTTCTATTGTCACTGCTGGTGAATGTTTAAATAAAGGTGATGCAATTAAGAAATATTCATACCAATTGTAGGGGGAAATGAATTGTGGTTTTGTATTAAATGGCAAAGCATTAATACAACCCTCACAGCAGAATGTCCTTGCATCTTTAGTACACACAGGTCGTAAGTATGCACCTTAGGAACTACAGAACTCTGATTCTCTTCAAGGAGTCAACTGAAGAGTGCCCTAAAACTGACAAAGAATTCACAGATTATATATCACAAGCGCAATTAAAAGTGATCACAATCAGTCAGTCATAATAATAACAGCTGGGGATTTTTGCCTAGGCTTTATCATCTACACAGCTGTTATTGAAAGATGCTTTTGCATAATTTGACCAATATAAGATATCAAATACAGGTATTTTCAAGACGCATTCTTTTTCCTGGTCAATTTTCCTATGTCAAGATTATAGAAGTCAGAATCTAAAACACGCCCCTGAAAATATACTACCCTTACCACAGCTACAGTAAAACTAACAAAAATAATCAACTTGTGTCTCTCAGCCATTCTAAATCCTTTCCTATCACTAACAGTATTTTTAACACAAATTCCTTTTGTTGTTTCCTGTAAAAACAAATCCGATGTTTAAGAGAAACAAATAAAATCTCCTCTTAAAGTTGTTTTTTTAAATGATTTTGCATAGGGAGGTGTGTACCCTTGACAAAGAAAAGTTTTGACTTTGAAAAGTAAGCATATTGAGTATGAGTAAAGGAAATAGGAGCAGAAAGCCACTTAACTCAAACTGTTCCACCAAAGGATTCCTAACCATGGTTACTAAGCAATGCTAAGATTAGGCCTGAGATGAAAATCTTCCAGGGATAAACAGAAGTTTCAGTTAGTGATTATCTATTTAGTAGTCTAGTCTGTTTGTATGTTTTTTGCCTTTTTTTTTTTTAATCTGTACTACATTAGTGTTACAGAATAGCAGTGAATGCATTCTATAATTTTAATTGCTTCACACTGTTTTCCACAGCAACCAGACATTGCACTCAGTATTGGTGAGAAAATGCATATTGGGGTCCAGGAGCTGTTGTTGTCTTACTCCATGCTGTTCATCTCTGAGACAGTGCCTAAAGAATCTCTAGTGCAGACATACAGACCTTACAATCCTTAGGATTCCCTTAGAGTGGAAATCATCACGTGAAACCAATAATTATTACCAAGACGATCTTTACCAATTATTACGAGTTTACCTACGACTTTCTTGGTTCATGTCAGACTGGCATTTACAGGTCTTGAAGCTGAATGATCCTGAAGAGCTTTGAAGAAGTATTTTGTCAGATCTTTCTGATACACACAGCACAGATGGTTATGCTGGTTTATTTATTTATTCCCCTCCAAAGTATGAATTAGCTTTTTGCTTTAATCAAGTAGTCTCTGTGTTTATACTCAGATCAGCATATATTTTAGGCCACATCTAACAAATGGTTCACAGAGCAGTAATTGTGTTTCACGGCTTCTACTTACATCTTATTCTTATTGGCCATACAGGCATCGTTTCACAAGGTTAATTGATGAGACCAAGCTCAGAAATGAGGAATCAGAAGCAGAATGACTCTGTGAGATTTATGGACAACAAAAGATTCTCATAAGCAGTTCTGAGATGGGAAATGTAAAATAGAATTTAATTGTAGGGTGGGGGGACCAGCAGCTAAATCATCAGAACTTTTCATGAACTCCACAGAAATTCCTACAGCTTCTGTGATGTAGGGTCATGTGCAAATGATGTACCTGTAAGCAGGGTAGGATCACCTAATTTTCAGTGCTGCTTTTGGCTTCCATTGTTTTTTTCCAGTAATATTTTTGGATCAAGTGGAATATCTGTGTAATATGCAGAAAGGGTCTTCTATTTTCATCTAAGACTTTTTCATCAGCCAAAATCTGTAAGAAGTTTGTGGAGTCCAAGGTCCAACTTAGTGTATGCATGGGGATTGCACTCCAGTGCATTTCCTTAAATGGGTGTTGTTAGCCATGAGGCATAGGAGGAAGCTCACAGCACAGTGAGTGTTCAAAGAATCAAGAGCTTCTAGGATGCAACACGTTCCGTGTGTAAGTGCTGCATAGT